>JAJEJO010052388.1:193483-204151 GCA_020662805.1 Glaucomys volans
CTCTCTCTCTCTCTCTCTCTCTCTCTCTCTCTCTCTCTCTCTCTCTCCTAGACTTTAAAAAAATCTTTTTGTTATAGCCTTGATATTTCTGAGGTGTTCAATCTTCAACACCAGGGGAACCGGACTCAAAGCTGATTCTTAACACTGGCATCACTACCACAAAGCTAAACTCCCAGCCCTATCTTTAGTTTTTATTTTATTATTTATTTATTTTATTTTAAGACAGGATTTCACTAAATTGCTGAGGTTAACCTGCAACTTGTTATCCTCCTGCCCCAGTCTCCCAAATTTCTGGAATTACAGGCATGTGCCACCTTGCCAGACTTCTAAATATATATAATGTGAGGGGTGTTAGGAAGAACTTGACACAGGCAGTGCCATTTTGAAACATACCCTTCATCTTACAATAATAGTCACGGCATGGTCACTCTGACTCAGCCTAACCCAGACAGTACTCCATCATTATGCATTTTTTTTCAAGATCATAAATTCTAGCTCTAGCAATATACTAAAACTTTTTGTTACGAAGAAATAAAGCCTGCCTTTAGAAAAAATCTATATTACAACTTACATTCAAATAAGGTGCAGTTTATACAAAAAGAATGACCCCTAACTTAACCATGGTTTAATTTAGGACTTTGAAATTTTATGAATGTGTAATAGCAATAGGTATGAAGTAAAAATCATACTTCAATTTTCAAATTTTGCTCTTTCCCTGGGCCAGTGCCATCTGGTGCAATATCCTCTGGCAATGCAGGGCAGTATCAGGGGTCTGAAACTTCCAGAAAGCCTGACATCATAGGACAAACCCTGGTGTTCTACAATGTAGTCTGTTACTAAACTTTGGTGTTAGCATTTTCCACTGAAGACATTTTCAGCTTACATGGGTTTATCGAGATGGAACTTCATCATACAATGAGGAGAATCTATAATGCTAAGTCTTTTTTACCTTAGATTTTCTTCTGTTCTCAAATCAAGATTTTAGCCTAGAAATGATCTTTTTCTCATTTATTACCTCCAGTTCCCATCTGAATGGAGCATTAATCATCAGCATGTGCTGTCAATGTAGAAATTTTGGAAAATACATGAATTGTAATTTTATTAATTAGTAATCATTTGTGGTTTGTTTTTAATACATGCATTACAGGAAATATTTTGCTCTTGAGAAGTCAAAGGGTAAGGGAAATTGCAATTAAAATTTTCTTTATTAAGAAGTCTATAAAATTTCTCGGTGTATATGACAAACATGGGAAAAGTAGAGCTAATGTTACTTGGAGTAGTAGTTTCCTTGAGATTGTAGAGGAAGAAGTACCTTAGGTAATACTCTTCTCACTGATGGATGTGGAGATAAATTGTGGAATAGTATCCCGGGGACTTCCAGTTTGCTTGTGTTCCAGGTTTTGTCAAATATACACTCAAATTTGACTTCCAGGATACTACATCCAAGGCTAACCTCCGCTAGTGTGCAATATGTCAGTTTTCAGAGTGACTGTGTTAAGTCCCTTTCTGAAAGATTAATAGCTTATGTACAATTCATAGGTAGAACACATTATACATCTTTTAAACCTCAGATGACCAATACTATTTTCATAAAAAAATCACATTTCAAACCTTTAAGTGGCTCTCTGCTCTAGACACTGAGTTGCATACTTCATATTTTATGTTAAAATATGAAATATGAGAAAAAGGACAATACATTTATAAATATATCATTAATAAATTTGATTACCTTTGTAATATTTTATGTGGTTTTTTAACTGCTAATCTCAGTTATTTAGTGAAACAGGAAAAAGACATATAACTAATGAAGCAAAAGATGTTAAATGAATAAATTTCAAAAACTCCACACTTATAATTTACTAATATTTTTGAAAGTTTTTTTCAAATAAACAAAAACTGCATTTAAGGTTTTGTTTTTTTTTGTATAATTGAACCCTTCAATTCTTGGAATCAGAAGAGCTTTGACATTAACTCTTCTTGTTGGAAAACTGGTGTATTGCACTTAGGAAATTCAGTTTCTTGATCTATAAAGTAGGGTTAGTGGCATGTGTCCACCTTCTTTGTATGGGCATTGAATGCACCAATAAAAAGAAACCCATTTCTTGATTACAAAATGCACACAAATGCAATCTGAGATTGTTATCAATAAGTGGGAAAGTAAAGAAATATTATGTGACAGAAGATGAAAAGGCTATATTGAAATATTCTTTGAAAAATTAGCAACAATTATTCACAAATTATCTGCAATTTTCCTTATAAATTGAATTACTAAAAGTAGAAAACTAATTTTTAGCTTTTGGAAAATAGGCTTTCATTTTGTAGCAGAATAAATTCAACTATTAAATTAATAGGACTTTCTCTGTACTCTGATTATGCTGTTTCATGAAGATATAGTCAATCATCCAGTGTCTCTTTGGTTTGTATCTGTAATTCTCTATGCCTGAATATTAATTTTAAGATAATGAAATGAAATTTTAAGCAAGAAACAAATGCCTAACATTTCAAATTTTTAGTTAATTCTCAAAAAAATGACTGAAATAACTATTTTCCTTTAACTTGCAAACAAATAGAATGCTTTCACATATGTTTAAAATTGGTTTTTATTTTAGGAAGAAAAATCATATTACATACTTATCACTGTCATCTTCCTATTGAGCTCCCATTAATATTAAAGGGAGTTCAGTTCAATATATTAACATCTCAGTGAGAGTCTGTCTCATTATAATTATCACTGACCTTGTCAATTTTAAATTTTAGCTTGGGTCAAAATGAAATCTAATCTATCAAGAACAAAGTAAAAGCAAAGTGAAAGGTAGAGCATTTCTAATTAAAGGACTCATAAGAAACTAATTTATTAGCTATAGAATAATGTAAATATATGTATATGGATTCATATATGTGGGGTGTGTGTGTATATGTATATATTTCCTTGTAATAGTGAAAATGTATGCCACTTAATGAACTTAAATTTAAACTGCTTTCAATCCTCCATATCATTATTACCTACAGAGCTTTTAAAAATTATAGAAGCAAAGGTAACTGTTCCTGGAGATTTTGATTCAATGGTTATGGGTAAATCTCATGCCTGTGTGTTTTTATAAAGTGACATAGATAATTCCAATTCACCCCCATGGTTGTGAACTTCTGTTCCATGTCACAGACAATTTAAGTACATCCACTTTAATATATGAATGTGAACCTTAGATGCAGTTGCAGCTTCAATAAGCCTCCCTAATTGAAGTGGGAATCGGCATTTTGCAAGTCTTTGGGGACACATATATTCCATCCATACAAAAATCTTGCGTTGACCTCAATGACATTTAATAAAGCTACATTTTCCAACCACTGCTGCTAGGCCAGATAAATAAATAACTTCTTGTTTTAAAAAGCTGCCACAGAGCTATGTATCGGCATAGACAATATAACGATTCCAGGTTTTAGAAACAAGTAAAATTCAGAATTTTTTTCCATTTCGCCTATAAAATGTTCATGGATTTCATGTTTATATCTTTGCATTTTTGTTTCAAGGATCTCTATAAGGAAGTGAAGTATCATAGAAAGGAAGAGCCAAAAAGATGGAGAAAAGGAGGAGCAATGGGAAGGAAACGGGAGAAAGGAGGACAGAGAGGTGCAGTTTGATGGAGTGCCTTGGTCTCTTGTTTGCATCCTTTGTTTTCAAATTGAATCTTATCATTAACTCCTATATACAAGGCAGAAAAAAGAAACACATGGAAAGGGAGAGGGTGGGAGACAGTTGAACAGGACTGGGGTACAGAGTAACATCTGTTAGGTCTCTATCAACATTTAAAGAACTCAATGGACCTAAAGAAATAATTTGGAAAAAAAAAAAAAGAACTTTTGTCTTTAGTATTGGAGACCTATTCTAAAATCTTATTTTCAATATTTAATAATTGTGTAACTCAAATCACTTTCTCAAAAATCACTTGGCATTCAATTCACGACTTTCAGCTTCTTTGTGAGTGAATCTACCTAACACAAAGTCCTTAGCATATGGTAAATTTTCAGTGGGTAAAAGCTATTACTATTACTGATAGGATAAGATACATCTTCTTTCTACCATCAGCTCATAGTGTGTGAGCAATATGTTAATTATTTCATCCACTTGGACATTATTTTATACTTCCTTGTTCTTAGCGCTATGTAATTTTTAAAATAATGTTTTAAAAGTATTCTGTAGCTAACCACCAATCAGAAGTTAACCTAAACCTCATTTTTTGGAACAAAGTTGGCTCACTTCCCAAAAGGTCTACATAAATAAAATTTTACTAAGGATATACAGCTACGTGTGTGTGCGCGCACACGCATGTATAAAATGTAAAAGGAATAACACAAAGGAAAGCTGTTTTAGTACTGCTTCATTTTCTTAAGAGGTGAAAATTGTACTAGATTTTGATGTCTGTTGTGGGTTTTCAATGTAATAACAAAATTTATTTTTCCTTCTAATTATAAAATCATACCATTTAGAAAAAATAAAAACATGAGAAAAATCATCACAATCATTAGGATAAATTAGTGAGGAAAATCTCTGAAATAAAAAGGTATATATTGTTTAATACCTGTAATATATTATGTGAAGTCGCTTTCCAGAAAGATTAACCTGAAGTGTATCCATGATTGTTCTGTAAAGAGAATGTCTTTTCCCAATTGACCCTAATAAACAAATAGTTTCATTTTAGTTTTCAAATATTGGAGAGCATTCGTTTATTGGTGCACATACCATTTAGATGTATCTCTACATATTTCACTGATATCAGATCCTTTGTCCATGGGTTTAGTGTGTTCTTTATGTTATTTGGGCCACATTAAAATTAGCTCATCTATTCCTATGTCATATTTGCTACAACAGCTTTATTTAGGTTGTTAGTTGCTTTTAAAATGTGTGAGCATTTCAGGGCAGTAAATGTTTATAATTCTTGCTTCTAAAAATTGTAAGGGGAGAAATATTTTCTTACCACCTCTTAATATGCAAAATATGTTCCTCTTTCTTGACTGTAATATTTTATAATTATATGTAATATTGTACTTCGCGTCTTTTCTGCATTTGGTCCATGTAAATTGCAGAAGGAACTGCTTTTTGAGAATGAAAAAAAAAATGCCATTCCTCATTTCATACGGGAATTCTTTTGCTTCTTATATTCTCTACCTCCCCCTTAATTAAATATTCACACAATACACACACACACACACACACACACAAATATATGTGTATATGTGTATACACATATATTCCTAATTAACATTTGCTCATCACCCTTGTACTTATATAAGGGACTATTTTAAGGAGATAAAAAAGCAAAGAGGTATTGGGCAACAAAATAATGGAGTGTTTACAAGTATGGTCATTTCAATTTGCATATCTGTGTAATTAAGGAGATCTTTATCAAAATGATCCTAATTAGAAACAAGAAAAAAATGACTTCTATGTTACTATAAGTTAATGGTCAGAGACTTAGGGAAGTTTAAACTTGCACTGGAGTTTTGGGCGTGAGAGTAAAATTCAAAAGGAGGGATTGGGCTGGGGAATAGTAACTTCAGAAAGATAATTTTATTCTATTTAGGTGTTTTTGAACTCAAAAAATATATGATGCAAGGGTTTGACTGTTAAATTAACATTACAGTTAATATTTAAAAGATGTTTGTATATAATGTATCATCAAGAATAGGTCGGATAAAGGCATTTGTCAAGGGTCACCCATTCTAGCCAGCAGTCCACAGTATATAAAGTAGCAGACCATACCGACCATGTACTAGTGTCTTTTTTATGCTTATATCTTAGGACATGGCAAATTCCTCAATATTTGAATTATTATAATAAAATATTGCATCGAGAGGTGTAACTTACTGATGGTATGCTTGCCTAACATGTTCAAGGCCCAGAGTTTGATACCCAGAACTGAAAACAAAAAGTGAGACATATGATTGAGTAATATAGACTGTATATACTTTGGAACAACAATGAAAAATACAGATATCACAATAGGGAAACTGAACATCAAGCAACAAAGAAGAGTGATGTCTGACTGATAATATGAGCCCTGTACTTGCGTTGGTGTTTTAACAGGCTTTCCAGTCTCTGGTACAGGAAGGAGGGAACTCAAGAAAAACTCTGAGAAAAACTTCTGAGTTGAGGAAACAGAGGTTAGTGTCTGGGGAGGTCAAAGGTGCTAGAGTTCCCAAAACTGAATACAAGAGAAGAGAGGGTTGCACACAGAAAACTCTTTAGGATAAGGAAGCATTTCCCCATAGTATTTGACTATGTTCTGATTGATACTTTAATGAGGACACTCACAAGCCCTGGCAAGAAAATGATTAAGGAAAGGTGCCTAGAAATCATGGGGAACTAGGCAATAGGCCTGTTCTCACCAGCCAGAATGGTGTCCTCAAGATCTGTGGAGCATTGAGTTGAATAGAGTACCCAGAATTTCTTTCCTAAGCAGTAGGGAATAATTCTCAACTGGGTACAACTCTGATCTTTTCCGGCAAATATTAAAAACAAGACCTCAAAGAATCAAATTTTATTCTTATTAGATTAAAGAATATCTCTCATTTAACAAATTGAAATTTACAAAAATCTGTCATACAATCAAAACTTGACAGGTAAACAAAGAGGGAGAAAAATGTACCCAACAATGGAGAAATTAGCCAATCAATCAAAACTAACATGGAACTGATATAGATGCTTAAAGTAGAGACAAATGTATTAAAACAGTTATTATAATTATTCTATATATTCCAAACTCAAATGGGTAACTGAGTAACAGAAAGAGCTCTAAGTTTAACATTACAAATGAAAACAACGTCAGATATAAAATACAGTAGATATTCTTAAGAGACAATTGAATATGCAGGAAAGAATGGTCATTGCATCACTGTAATATGCTGAATTAAACTCTTTCTGGTATAAACTATTTCTTATTTTTTTGAGGACTCTCCATACTTCTTTTCAGAATAGTTGTACTATTTTACATTCTCAATGACACAGTGAAACCCAACATCAAGTATGTCCACAATATATATATATGTGTCTACATATGTGTATATATATATATATATATACACATACATACATATACATAAATTACAGAAAAATAAGTCCAGTAGAGTGAGAGTAGAGGGAGAGAAAAGAGGAATAGAGAAAAGGGGAGAGGGAAGGGCTGGTGACTGAATTAGAGCAAATTATAGTTCATGATTGTATGATTCTGTCAAAATGTATCCTAATAGTATAGATAATTAAAAATAATTTTAAAATGCTATGAAAAATTAGTAACCTTGAAGACATGCTAGTAGAAACTATTCAAACTGAAATCACAAAGAGAAAATACAGTCTTGTTTTTTAAAAATGAACAGATAATCAGTAAATTTTCACATAACTTTAATCAATCTAATAAACACATTATGGACAGAACAAGGAGAGAAGAGAGAGAATAGAAAAAAATACAGGAAGAGAAAATGGTTTGGAGATCTCCAAATTTAACAAAAATATGAACACACATGTCTAAGAAATTCAGTCGACACAAGATGTAAAGAAAAATTCATAAAACTTCCAAAAGTCCTGCATAAGAAAATTATTCAAAAAATGTAATAAAATTATCTTACAAGCAGTCAGAAGGAAAAAAAAAGACATGCTGAGGGAAACCAAGATAAATTTGACAGCATGTTTTATGCAGAAAAATGTAATCAAGAAAAAAAAGTAGAATCACATTTAAAGCAATTAAAGAAAAAAATGTCACCCTAGCATTATCTATCCCTTTAAAATAGTTCTTAAAAATAAAGATGAAATCAGAGTCCTTCAGAAACAAAATAATTTTAAAAAGTCATGGCCAGCAGAAATGTTAGAGGTCTTCATTCCCACGGAAAGACGATTAGAACAAAGAAATATGAATCTGTGCAACTGTTTTCTTATTGATATATATTCACTAGAAAATTGTTACATAAAATAATAACAATGGAGTGTGCTTTTTATAACATACAAACATAAAATATTTGACAGTACCTGGACATATGGGTACACCTGAGAACCCCAGAGCCTCCAGAGGCTGAGACAGGAGGATGGGAGTTTCAAGGCTAGCCTCAGCCACAGAGCAAAGCCCTAAGCAATTTAGTTAGACCCAGTCTGAAAAACTAAAAAGGGCTGAGGATGAAGCTCAGTGTTAAAGCATCTCTGGGTTTAATCCTCAGTACCAAAATAATAATAATAATAATAATAATAATAATAATAATAATGACAATATATTTTGGAGAGAAACTGAAGTATGTTTTTATATGGTTCTCATGTTATTGGTAAAATGACAAAGTATCCCTTGAAAGTAGATTGTAAGGGAAGAAAATAAATTTAAATGCAGTCATATTGAAAATCACGTCAAATATAAATAGTCCATGCACCCCAATTATAAGAAAAATTATTCCAATTATGTAAATGCAAGGACAGATTATATGCCGACCACAAAAAAAATGTATTTCAAATATAAAGGCACAAAAGGTTAATACAAAACTTATGTAAAAAATCATGCCATGCTAGGACTAATTAAAAGAAAGCTGTATTGATTATGTTAATGGCAGATATGAGATATGTTAATTCTCGAGCAAAGAATGGTCTATGGAATCAAGAAGCTTTTCTCAGGATGATAAAGGGGTCAATCCTCCATGAGAGTATAATCATTGTAAATATTAGTGTTCCAGTATTACAGGTTCAGAATAAATAAAAAGAGTGCTGATAGAACTGAAGGGAGAAACATAGGAATCCATAGAGATTTCATTACTGCCCTTAAAAATTAATTCAACAAGTAGAGAGAATGAAGATTTGGCAGACTATCAATCAATTTGCCTGTGTTGACATTTATTGAATACTCAAAACAGAAAAAATATATTTTTTCCAACTGCATATGAAACATGCATCAAAATAGATCACATTCTTATCTCTGAAACCACTTCTAAATAAATATAAAATGATCTGAGTCTTATGAAAGTAGTATTTGGCAACAACAAAATTAAGTTGCAGATCAATGAGAGACAATATCTGGAATAAGTAAAGAACATTTTTAGAAATAGTTCAATAGTTAAAAGGAGAAAACAGAAAAATTTAAGGTATTTTGAAATGAATGAAAATACCACAATGTATCCACATTTCTGGGAATAAAGTAGTGTATAGGGGAGCATTTATGTTATTAAATATCATTTTTTTCAAAACACTGAAATGCATTTATTTTATCACACAAAACTTGTCCAAAGTATTTTAAACCATTAGCTCATAGTGGTCTTCACTACAAAGTTAAAAAAAAACAAGTGGTAAATGATAAAGCATTATCTATATTTCTACAAAGTTGAAGCTCAAAGAATACAAAGAGTTTGGCTTAATATTTGATGTTTAGAGAGTAGTGCGCTAGAATTCAAACCCAGGGTTTTCTACCTCTGGGTCTAGTGCAGGATCTCTTCATAGTGGCTTCTTTTTTTTTTTTTTCATTTCGTTTTAATTAATTGAACACAAACAGAGTAATAATTCATTATTATTGTTTCTCTGCTTGTACACAAAGTAGAGTCACATCATCTGTGCATTCATACAGGTACACAGGGCAATGATGTCTGTCTCATTCTGTTATTATTCTTACCCCCCCACCCCAACACCACATCACCCTTCCATCTATGCTATCTATCCTTCCTCCATTCTTGCCTCCCTTCCCCCCTGCATTATGCATCATCATTCACTTATCAGAGAGACAATTCGACCTTTGGATTTTTGGGATTAGCTAATCTCACTTAGCATAACAGTCTTCAACATCATCCATTTGCCTGCAAATGCCATAATTTCGTTCTTCTTTATGGCTGAATAATATTCCATTGTGTATAGATACCATAGTCCCTTTATCCATTCATCTATTGAAGGGCATCTTCAATAGATGGTTCACATCTATTGAAGCCAACCTTCAATAGGTTGGTTCTACAATCTAGCTATTGTGAATTGAGCAGCTATGAACATTGATGTGGCTGCATCACTATACTATGCTGATTTTAAGTCCTTTGGGTATAGGCCAAGGAGTGGGATAGCTGGGTCAAGTGGTGGATCAATTCCAAGTTTTCTAAGGAATCTCCACACTGCTTTCCAGAGTGGCTGCACCAACTTGCACTCCCACCAGCAATGCATGAGTGTACCTTTTTCCCCACATCCTCACCAACACCTGTTGTTGCCTGTGTTCTTAATAAAAGACATTCTAATTGGGGTAAGATGAAATCTTAAGGTGGTTTTGATTTGCATTTCTCTTATACCGAGGGATGTTGAACATTTTTTCATAAATCTGTTGATTGCTTGTAGATCTTCCTCTCTAAAGTGTCTGTTCATTTCCTTGACCCATTTATTGATTGGGTTATTAGTATTCTTGGTGTAAAGATTTTTGAGTACTTTGTAGATTCTGGAGATTAGTGCTCTATCTGAAGTGTGTGTAACAAAGATATTCTCCCACTCTGAAGGCTCTCTCTTCACATTGCTAATTGTTTCCTTTGCTGAGAAAAAGCTTTTTAGTTTGACTCTATCCCAATCATTGATTCGTGCTTTTATTTCTTGCACTTTGAGAGTCATGTTCAGGAAATCTGGTCCTAGGCCAACATGATGGAGATTTGGACCTATTTTCTCTTCTATTAGGTGCAGTGTCTCTG
>JAJEJO010052388.1:217074-282472 GCA_020662805.1 Glaucomys volans
TTAGCCACACTAGTGAAGAGGAGGAGAGAAAAAATTCAAATTACTATAATTCATGATAAAAAAGGAAAGACCGCAACAGACACCACTGAAATGCATAACATAATTAGAAGTTACTTTGAAAATCTATAATCCAACAAAATAGAAAATAACAAAGACATTGACAAAATCTTAAAGACATATGATCCTCCTTAACTGAATCAGGAAGACATCCACAATTTAAACAGATCCATTTCAAGCACCAAAATAGAAGAAACCATCAAAAACCTACCAACTAAGAAAATCCCAAGACCAGATGGATTCTCAGCTGAATTCTGCAAGACCTTTAGAGAAGAAGTAATACCAATACTCCTCAAAGTATTCTGGGAAACAGAAAAGGAGGGAACCCTTCCAAACTCATTTTATGAAGCTAGTATCACTCTGATACCAAAACCAGACAAAGAGGCATCAAGGAAAGAAAAACGTTAGATAAATATCCCTGATAAACATAGATGCAAAAATCCTTAACAAAATGCTGGCAAATCACATACAAAAACGTATTAATAAGATAGTGCACCCCAATCAAGTGAGGTTTATCCCAGGGATGCAAGGTTGGTTCAACATCTGGAAATCAATAAATGTAATTCATCACATCAATAGACTTAAAGTTAAGAGTCATATGATTATTTCAATAGATGCTGAGAAAGCATTTGATAAAATATAGTCACCCCTTCATGCTCAAAACACTAGAAAAAATGGGGATAGTAGGAACATACATAAAGGCTATCTATGCAAAGCCCACAGTCAACATCTTTCTAAATAGAGAAAAACTGAAAGCATTTCCCCTCTAAATACCAGAACAAGACAGGGATGTCCTATTTCATCACTTCTTTTCAACATCATCCTTGAAATACTAGCCAGAGCAATTACACAGACCAAAGAAATTAAAGGGATAAGAATAGGAGAAGAAGAACTCAAGCTATCACTATTTGCTGATGATGTGATTCTATATTTAGAGGATCCAAAAAATCCACTAGAAAATTTCTAGAACTAATAAATGAATTCAGAAAAGTAACAGGATATAAAATCAATACGCATAAACCTAATGCATTTCTATTCATAAGTGATGAATCCTCTAATTTTCTTTTCTTAGATATACTTTGCATTTCTAAAAATCTGTTCTATTTAGTTATACATGACAGAAGAATGCATTTTGATTAATTTTACACAAATGGAGTAAAACATTTCATTTCTCTGGTTGTACACAATGTAGAGTCACATCATTCATGCAATCATACCTGCACATAGGGTAATGTTGTCTGTCTCATTCCACCATATTTCCTTCCCCCATCCCTCCCCTAGCTGCATCCCTCTCTGAACAATCCAAAGTTCTTCCATTGCCTCCCCCATTATGTATAAGCATCCATTATCAGAGAAAATATTAGGCCTTTGTTTTTTTGGGATGGTTTATCTCATTTAGCATAATATTCTCCAGTTCCCTTCATTTGCCAGCAAATGCAATACTTTTATTCTTCTTTGAGGTTGAGTAATATTCCATAATATATGTATGTATATATATATATCTGTGTGTGTGTGTATGTATACATATATTTTCTTTATCCATTCATCTGTTGAAGGACACCTAGATTGCTTCCACACTTTAGCTATTGGGAATTGAGCTTCTATGAACAATGATGTGGCTATGTACTATAGTATGCTTGTTTTAAGTCCTTTGGGTATAAACCAAGGAGTGGCATAATGGTTCCATTCCAAGTTTTCTAAGGAATCTCCATGCTGCTTTCCAGAGTGGTTGCACCAATTTGCAATCCCACTAGCAATGTATGAGTATACCTTTTTCCCACATTCTTGCCAATATTGATTGTCACTTATATCTTGATAATTGCTATTCTGACTAGAGTGAGATGAAATCTTAGAATAGATTTGATTTGCATTTCCCTGATTACTAGAGAGGTTGAACATTTTTTCATATATTTGTTGATTTTTTGTATATCGTCGTCAAGTGTCTTCTCAGTTCCTTAGCCCATTTATTGACTGGGTTGTTTGAAATTTTGGTGTTAAATTTTTTGAGATCTTTATAAATTCTGGAGAGTGGTGCTTTACCTGAAGTGCATGTACCAAAGATTTTCTCCCACTCTTTAGGATCTCTCTTCATGATATTGATTGTTTCCCTTGCTGAGAAAAAGCTTTTTTGTTTGAATCCATCCCATTTATTAATTATTGATTTCATTTCTTGTGGTTTAGGAGTCTTGCTAAGGAAGTCTAGTCCTAAGCTGACATGGTAGATTTGGGCCTACTTTTTCTTCTATTTGGTGCAGGGTCTCTAGTCTAATTCCTAGGTCTTTAATCCATTTTGAGTTGAGTTTTGCTCAGGGTGAGAGATAGAGGTTTAATTTCATTTTGTTGCAAATGGATTTCCAGTTTTCTCAGCACCATTGTTTGAAGAGGCTATCTTTTCTCCATTGTATATTTTGGGCAACTTTCTCTAGTATGAGATGACTGTACTTACGTAGATTTGTCTCTGTATGTCCCATAGTGTACCATTGGTCTGCCTGTCTTTTTTGGTACCAATACCATGCTGTTTTTGTTACTATTGCTCTGTAGAATAGTTCCTTGAAAAAATAAATAAAATTGATAAACCCTTAGCCAAAATAATGAAGAGAAAAAGAGAAAACTCAAATTGCTAAAATTCATGATGAAAAAGAAAATATCATGACAAGCAGTAATGAAATATGAATGATAATCAGAAATTATTTTGAAAATGTATACTCTAATAAATTAGAAAATCTTGAAGACATGACAAATTTGTAGAGACATATGACATTCCCAGATTGAATCAGGGGGACATAGAAAATTTAAACAGATCAATTTCAAGCAATGAAATTAAAGACTCCATCAAAAGTCTACCAACAAAGCAAAGCCCATTACCAGATTCTCATTCAAGTTCTACCAGACCTTCAGAGAAAAACTAAGACTCAACCTTCTCCAAATATTCCATGAAACAGAAAAGGAGGGAATGCTTTTAAATGCCCTCACCCTTTTATAGGCAAAAGTTTCCTTTGTTCTTCCACTATCTTCCCCTAATCTTTCTCCTTCCTGCTTATGTGACTAGGCCCAGGAGATGCCAGTGTCATGGTCAGAGGATGAGCAGGTGGGCTGGAAGGGCCAAGGTGGAGTGCTAAGCAGGAAGAGCATGGCAGCCCAGGGGCATTGATTAGTATCTCTCTGTCTGTTTGGGAGTTGCTTCATTAACAACCTCTTTGGGAGGGATGGTATCAAAGGGCTCTGGAGAAATGCACACTCCAAACTCCCAGGGGTGGTTTCTAACTACCCAGACTCTGATCAGTCTCCAATTTCTCACTTCAACCCAATTACCTATTCTACACTAACTACTTGTCTTTAATTCTGGCTTCACTGTCAACCTGCTACAAAACCAGACAAAGATGCATCAAGGAAAGAAAACTTGAGATCAATATCCCTGATAAACGTAAATGAAAAAGTCCTTAATAAGATCCTGGCAGATCGCATAAAAGAGCATTCAAAAGAGGTCATTGTCCAAGGTCTTCTCTAGGGGTACATCAGCCCCTGAGGCCACTGCCACAAACTGGAGGTCTTTTCTCCCAGCATGACTGCATCTACATAGCTGCTCCTGCCCCTGCTGACACTTCTAACACCAATGCTGCCACCTCCCCCCCCCGCCAAAGTCAGCTGGTGGTCTTCTCTCTGGGTGATGTTCCACCTGAAGTCATAGCTGTCCCCTGCCCTGCTGTTGCTGACCCTCCACCTGCTGCCAATGCCACCAACCCACTGCAGCTGTCACTGACCCACTGCCTGTGGTTACCAACCTCTGCCACAGCCACTTCCACCACTGACCAGAGGTACCCTGCCAGAGAGACTACAGGTTTGATTGCATGCAGCCACATTCATCTTGAGACACCAGCCAGGTCCTGGGGGGTTGGGGCACCAGCAGGTTTGCTGCTCCTACCATCTTGGGATGCACCTGCCCCTATCTGGGGATGCCAGTCAGGACGTCAAAGTTCAGTGTCAGGGTGCCTGTGGGCTTGGCTGCACCTGGGGTCTTCCTCCTGGGAGTACTGGTGGCTGTTACCTAGTTGCTGTTTCTCAGCATTTCTCATCCTTGGTGGTCTCTCTCCAAATTCCAGCAGCATTGAGATTTTGGGAGTGCAACCTGACCAAAACCTAGGATATATGAGAGCCAGATCATTGGGATAGTGACTGGGTCTTCCAGGACCTGTCTGGACCAGACAATCTTGTGGGAAGTCAGAGACATGGCTGAGAAACTTTTGAATGCTGACAGAGAAAATTATTCAACTTTCCATTGAGATTTATTTATTTATTTATTTATTTATTTATTTATTCATTCATTCATTCATCTCTAGCATCTCTCTCCACTGTATTTGTAGGAAGGTATTTTTCATGCATCAGTTTGTTGAGGATGGTGATCTATGCATAGTGTTTTGAAGTTCTGACGTATATTCTTATACGTTTAATTTTTTTCTCCTTTATATGTATTCTTCCTCTGTTTTCCTGGATTCCATTTCTACCTTTTCTCCACCAAAGATCCAATCTCTGTTGGTTCCTCTTCCACTCTTGGTGTGGATTTTTGCTTCTATCTTCTCTCTTTCTTCTTCATGAACATCATGTCCTACACTATTTTGTTCCCTCTTTGTTCCCCACCAGAAATCATAAACACTTTTGGCAAGTTTTCTCTCTATCTTGTAGACAGTGATTGAACTCATCATTTCTAGTTATAGCAAAAAGCAGTAGACGTCTTGGTGGGAGTTATTAAATTTAAGGCTATATATTGTTTACACTGCATGCTGTTGATATTGATCTAATTTTAAAGGTGAGGTATTGGAAATCTTCAGGGAAGCATAGGTCCACAGGATAGAATCTGTACTGCCTCAGATCCATACAACTACATGGGAAAACACACAAGCAACATGAAAAAACAAGGGAACAAAATGCCCCAAACAAACCAAAATGCCCCAATAAGAGAATTCACTGACAACACAGTAGAAGAAATGTCCGAGGAGTTTAGCATGTACATAGTTAAACTGACCTGTGAAATAAAAATGGTATAAAGTGAAATGAAAGAGAAAATATAAGAAGTGAAAGACCGTTTCAAAAAAGGGTTAGAAAATCTGAAAAAAAAACAAGCAGAAATCTTCAAAATGAAGGAATCAATAAACCAAATTATAAATTTAACGGAAAGCATCATCAACACACTAGACAGAACCTCAGGCAATGAAGACAAAATATATAATATTGAAAATAAAGTTGAATATGAGGAGATGATGGTAAGAATCCATGAACAGAAATTCTAAGAATTATGGGATAAAATGAATAGACCAAATTTAAGCATTATCAGAATAGATAAAGGAGCAGAGATACAAACCAAAGGAATGCATATTCTTTTCAATGACATAATATCAGAAAATTTCCCAAACCTAAAGAATGAAATGGAAAATCAAATACAAGAGGCTTACAGGACCCCAAATGGACAAAATTACAGCAGACCCACACCAACACACATTATAAAGAGAATGACTAAAATATAGAATAAGGACAAAGTTTTAAAGACTGTATGAGAAAAAAAGCAAGTTACTTATAGGGTGAAACCAATTTAGATCTCATCTGATTTCCCAACTCAGACCTTCAAAGCTAGGAGGTCATGGAACAACATATTCTAGTTCTGAAAGAAAATGGATGCCATTCAAGAATTTTATATCCAGCAAGATTAAGTTTCAGACTTGAAGATGAAATAAAAACTTCCATGATAAACAAATGTTAAAAGATTCACAATTAGAATTACTACACTACAGAACACTCTAAATAAAATATTCCATGAGGATGAAGGGGGTAAAAAAGTGAAAACCAGCAAAGGGACGAACTATACTAACGGAATAGTGAATCAAAGATGAAATGAAGTCAAATTAAAAACCAAAAATAAACCAAAATAACTGGAAATACAAATCATATCTCTATAATAACCCTGAATGTTAATGGCATAACTCATCAATCAAAAGACATAGACTGGCAGATTGGATTAAAGAACAAGTCCCAACAATATGCTGTCTCCAAGAGAATGACCTCCTAGGAAAAGACATCCACAGACTGAAAATGAAAGGATGGGAAAAAACATCAGTAATATGGATTGCATAAACAAATGGGGGTTTCTATCCTCATGTCAGATAAAGTGGACTTCAAGCCAAAGTTAATCAGAAGAGACAGAAAAGGGTACTTCATTATCCTGAAGGGAATTATACATTAGCAAGACATAACAATTGTAAATATTTAAGCTCCAAACATTGGAACATTTATGTACAATAAACAAACTCTTTTCAATTTCAGGAATCAAACAGACCACACCACAGTAGTATTGGGTGATTTTAACACATCTCTCTCATTACTGGACAGAGCTTCCAAACAAAAACTAAATAAGGAAACTATAGAACTAAATAAACAATCAATAATTTAAACTTAATAGATACATATAGTAAACCACCATTTGACCCAGTTATCTCACTGCTTGGTTTATACCCAAAGGACTTAAAATCAACATACTGCAGTGACACAGCCACATCAATGCTTATAGCAGCTCAATTCACAATAACTAAACTGTGGAAGTAAACTAGATGCCCTTCAACAGATAAATGGATAAAGAAAATGTGGTATATAGAGGAGGTGGAATATTACTCATCTTTAAAGAAGAATTAAATTATGGCATATGCTGATAAATGGATGGAGTTAGAGAATATCATGGTAAGTGAAATAAGCCAAACTCAAAAAACCAAAGGCCACATGTTTTCTCTAATATGCAGATGCTAATTCACAATAAGGGGGGTGTGCTAGGGTAAAATGATTAGATTAGGAAGAGGGGAGTGAAGGGAAGGGAAGCAGTATGGGATAGAAAGGATAGTAGAGTGAAACAGACATTATTACCTCATGTAAATATATGACTGCATGTAAATAGGACTTTGGTATTAGCAGAACACACAGGTTATAGCTATTGCCTGGGAATTAAATATTTCTAAGACTATTTGAATAGTGAATAAAGTTTCAACTTTCCTTAATGGCCTATGGAATTTAAAATGTGAAAATTAATGGAAACCATAGTATTTTTTAAATTTTGTGAAAAACAAATTTGTAAAATAATGATGCAATAAACTTTCTGATTTCTTAAATAAATTATAAATTTTACTGGACTTCTAAAAAGTACAAGCTCTCACAGAGACATTTTTCTCAACTGCCCCTCCCCTGAGTCATGGATAACATGTCAAAATCTCTTGGAAAATAAATCTAGGACTTGCTGGTTAAGAATTAAGTCCATGACCAGGAGAATGTGCTGTCTTATTTCTGCCAAAAGAGGAATGGATAAAAAAAATACGAGATGGGATATATGCTGTGGGCTATTGACTATCATGTTGTTTTTATGTCCCCCTTTTCCAAGTGGAGTTGAATCTTTCAACATTTAGACTACTGGTTTACCTGAGTTTGGACCTCTTTGTGTTTATACAAATTGAAGTTTGATAATATTCATCATGCCTAGTAATTTATCAGCCATACTTTTTCCATATCAGTCATATTTTTCACTCTTCTTCTTCTTGTTATTCTTCTTATGCACATTTTACTATCCTTAACATATCCCACATTTTAGAAGCAATGTTCAGCTTTTCTTCATTCTTTCTACTATTTGTTCTTCACATTGTATAATATCATCTACCTTCCAAATTGTTGATTCATTTTTCTGCCAGCCTTTGTGGAGGATCCTATTGAAGTTTTCATTTCTGTTATTGAACTCTCAATTTCAGATTTTCTATTTGTTTTTGAACAATTTCTCTCTTTCTTGTTATACTACATTGGATGAAACATTGCCACCACACCACACCTTCCTTGAATTCTTTAATCATTTATAATATGTTCTTGATCAAATTTCTTTTTTTCTTTTTTTTTTTTGTTAAGTCAGACATCTGGAACCTCTCAAAAGCAGTTCCAATGGTCTGACTTTGGTTTTTTATTGTATATTGTTCACTCTGTTTGTCTTTTCTACTCCATCTTCTTCCTCTTCCCTTCTCCTTCTCCTTTCATTTGCATCTGCTTATCCTCTTCTATTCCTCCTTCTTCTTATTCTTTTATTGTTATACTTATTCTTCCTCCCTCACCTTGCATGGTACTAGACATTTAAGATAATATATATTAGCAATCTGGATACTCAAAGGAATTTTGATGTATTATTTGCTCATTTATTTGTGAACTGACAACGATATCAGGGAAATATATTTCTCTTGCAGAATGAAACTTGGTATGTCACTAACCAGAACATGCAAAATCAGTCTTTGTCATCACCCAGACTCTATTAATCCATTGACTGTGAGTGATTTCCACTGCTCTTTCTTTAATTCTTTCTCTCATCTCCATTAAAATTCAATCTGGGGAAGGGACTATAGCTCAGTGGTAGAGTGCTTGTCTAGCACAATGAAGGCCCTGGCTTCACTTCCCAGCACTGAAAAAAAGTTCTGTCCAATTTTCTTTAATGTTACCACAACCAGCTGTTGGCCTTCACCAATTGCTACCTTATTGTTCTATTGTTTTTAATAATTCTTTGGTAAATAAATTGGTCCACAACCTGATCCAATTAAATTCAAGTTCCATTACAGGGTTTTTTTTTTTTTAATTTGTTTTTGTTTTTGTTTTCCTGCACCAAGAGGGCTCTTTTTAACTGCCTCTCTGGTTCTGCATGTAAGCTTTTAACTTGTTTACCCTTTCAATTGTTTTTGTCATTAAGAAACCAGTATCCTCTTAATGGTTCACCACCAAAATCTTCATGTCTTTTCAAAAGTGCCTTAGGTTTTATTATCTCCAAACTGTTCCAATTAAAGTCAGTCCTTTAGGGAGAGCACCAGAGCTCATTACTCTTTTAACTTACATCTCACTCTGGCCAGAATCTTTGTGACACTCTTCTGGAACTGGGAGCAGGGACAGCAGCTCAGTCCTCTCAAAGTGACACCTCATTATATGAGGTTATATATTTGTGAAGTTGGAAACCCCTTATTTTATAGGCTTGACTTTTCCATATGCAACCTCAAACCTATGACTCTTGATGTTCTTACTGAGACTTTTTAGATATTTTTAAAATTTTCTACATGTCCTATATTTTCTTAAGGAAATTTCTAGAGATTTAAACTGTCGGTTTTATATATTTAGAAGATAATTTCCAGTAGTTGTGTTTATTTCACAGGAGGGAAGGCCCCCAGAGCATCTCACATCCCCACTCTAGAAGTTGCAGTCCCTATGATATTTTAAACTGTGGTGGCCATCTTTCCACTTGAAGATGAAGCAGTGCTTTCTCACTCAATTCACAATGAGAAAGGAGGGAATGTATCTTGTATCTTGATGTCAAACCAGAGCCACTTTCGAACTCTGTAGTTGTCTACTTCCTGTCTTATTGTAATATGAATAATTTAAACATTCTCATTGGGTAAGCCACTTTTACCAGGTACTCTATTTCTTGTAGTCAAAAGTATTCTATTTTATAAAAGAATTTTTGATACTTCAAAATGGTGAAAACCAAACCCAGAAATGGCCTGAATTTGAAATGCAGTAGGAAATCAAGCTCCAGAGAAACAAGAAAGAAGCATAAAGATTATGACAAGACTGATCACAGAAAATGGATCCTATTAAAGCTGCTTAGTTGACATCAATGATTCAAGGATTATTTCTAATTAATTCTGTTCTTAGTTTAGTAGGAATTTTGATTTCTTCCAAAAGCTGGAATATATTAAGACTTAAGAACTAGCTTCAAGCTGATTCCACTTGCCCTCCTTTGAACATCTCTTAACTATAGTTTCCAGATCCTAATTTTTAGTTCTCATAGCATTTCTCATACCCATTAAATATATTTAGTTCCTTCACGCAGACTGAGTTCTTTGAAAGTAATATTATTACAATAAACAACCATTTTCTCTTACAGAAAATTTAAAAAATAGAATCGGCTTCAAATATACAAAGGTATTACATTTTATATAAATTATATACAAAAACATCTTACTGGCATTGATGGAAGAAAATGTGAAAAAACCACTTGTCTTGAATTTTTTGACAGATTCCATGAGATTGGGACTATTTCTACTTGCCTCTTTTAACACATGTTGATCTTTGTTCAATTTAGAGAAGAATGAAAATTGTCTTTTATTGTAATTATGTTGAATGTACTACATCCTTTTGATATGATTCTTTTTAGTTTTCATAAATGAACCCAGATATTAGCATATTTTAAATATTAAAAATAAACATAAAATAAGTTTAAAACAAATAATAAATAATACATGTTTTATTTCTTTCTATCTCCATTTCTTTTCTCAAAACTATTTCCTACAGACTCATAATACATCTTTATCAAAGTCACAAATTGCATAAGCACAAAGAAAAAAGAAAGTGGGGAACTATGTACTATTCTTTGAAATAAACACTACTGAATATAAAATGAATTTATTCATATAAATGATAAAATATTACAGTGCAAGCTATAGATATTTAAATGTCATTGATTTAGTGAAAGTGAAAATTAGAAGTAATCATTCTTAAAACAAGAACAGCAAGGAAATTCTTAAGAAGTTGAAAATACTGTCAATTATACTAATCTGATTTTTAAAAGTTATAATAATGACAAAAATAACATGCTAACATGTATTTACTATGACTTGGGTGAAAAATTAAAACAGTTGTCAGTCAAAATATTATCTAGATCATAACTTTTTTTGGAAAACAAGGAGATTTAGAAATCAACCAAACTCATAAAATATGTAGTTTCCTTTAATGAAATACAAATTTTTAAATTAATTTCAAGAATAATGTTATGTATGACAATTTATTACTATATGCTTACTATGTTCAGACCTTCTACATATTGACATTTTTCTTCCATATTATAGTTTTCATTCTCTTTTAAAACACCCTTTGGGAAAGAAAATGTGATGTAAGAAAGTCTAATCTGAAAATGGAATTCCCACATAGTTTCAGAAGTATGAACTTCAGTGTATAATATCAATGAATCTCAGGTCCCCAAACCCAGAGATTATGCAGAATATTAGGAAATAGGTACAGCATACTTATTTTTATTTCTTCTAAATTCTTTAAAGAGTTAATATTATTATTGGACAATAAGATATCTCTAGTCCATTTGTTTAATTTTATAATGAAAGAAGTCACCAAAATCTTGAGGATAGTTACATCTTGCCAAATGTTATATGTATTTTATTTTTCATAAGCCTGTTCCACGAATAATACAAAATTATTGATATAATAAAATATAATTAACTATAGTCCTTAGTATAACTTCTGAGGTACAATAATTGCATGAAAATAAATTAATCTATTAGCACACTTTAAAAACAAATCTGTTAGCCGGGTATGGTGGTGCAGCTCAGGAGGCTGAGGCAGGATGATCTTGAGTTCAAAGCCAGCCTCTGCAAGGGCAAGATGCTAAGCAACTCAGTGAGACCCTGTCTCTAAATAAAATACACAATAGGGCTGGGGATGTGGCTCAGTGACCCAGTGCCCCTGAGTTTAATCCCCGCTTCCAAAAAAAAAAAAAAAATCTGTTAATAAACACATATAGATATACACATCAAACAATAAGTATTTTTGGAAATTAAATAAGGAATTGATCATATCTCACTATGTGTCTCGAGATTTCCTTTAAGTTTTAAAACATGCTGATAATCATTCTATTTATTTAATATTTCCAATGTGTTTCTCTAAAGTTTTCCTCATTTCTGTGAACTATTTTTTATATTTTCCATTGTTCTCATAATGTTACCTCTTTCTTCTGGAAGCTAATGTTTACTAGGCTTGAAATCACATCTCATATGTTTACTTTCAAATACTCTTATTTGCAATGGCATTTATTTTTCTATTCAAAAATGTAGTTCTATTGTTTCTTTGGTTAAGCAGTTTTGCTTTTTATTCATTGCACAATTGAATTTCTTCTCATGCTATTGTTTTTTCCTCTTAATGTGATCTCTACTCAAACTAAAAGTTCCACATGATTCTTAAATTTGAAATATAATGACAATTTCCCAAAAGTTGCTGGCTCATCAGGAATACACTTTTTAAAGCTAAATCACAGAAGGCTGACCCTCCTTACCATTGCTCTATTGAGTGCTCAGTGAACCAGTCTTCTTAAACAATGTTTACAGAAATCCTTGGGAAGTGTTAACATGTTCCATAAACATTTGCTGGTTCACACTTGAAACCTCTTCCTGCCATCTGGCTGTAGATCTCCATCCTGCTTATCGTCCTCTACTCCATGTCATTTGTGCCATCTCTAATCTGGATTCTCTCAGGCTGCAGTTACTCTCTTCTAGATCTTTAGTTCATTTGTAGGCTCCATTCTTTCCCCCATTTTACACAGTAAAAGAAAAACTAGGCTACACAGGGTAGTTAACAAAACCTTCCAAAAAGTTAAATGATTTAAAGATTTTTGTAACATTATAGATGAATTTGTAATTATCTACTAGAAGTGCTTCTGTCCTATTGTAAAGGTCCAATTCCTTTATGAGGTTCCACTAATAAGTGCACATATGTCCAACTGCTGGGTTGTCTCAGTCAGATCAAAGTCAATCCCTGCTTGATCTTGATTTATGACAATCTTTTAAGCTAATGTACCTGCTAATGGAAATCACTCATCTACCTGAAAAGGAATATGATTTTTCAGCGTGCTTCTCCCAATAGGAATTTAGTTATCATCTTAGTACTCTCAAGTTAAACCACTTCATACAATGTCAATGTCTCCTACTTCCAAGGGAAACTCTGTCAACATTTCCGAGGTGTCAATTCACACATGATATATTAAAGTATCATGGTGTACCATAAATATTTATAATTATATCAAAATAAATTTAGAAAGAAAGTGCAATGTTAAGAAAAAATGACATTTCATAGCCCAGTAGTCAATCACAAGGCCACAGTTATGCCTTCTATATGAGTTTGAATGCATTTATAGTGAGAAAGTAACATGAATGTGAATAAATCAATACAATAAAGGCATTTTACCCCTAATGAAAGAGGGGGCAAAAAAATACCATGTCTCTGAATGCCCCCTCTCTGTCTCAAAAGCTTAGTCAAATTAAGGTATGTTGAGAGCAAGCCTGAGATGGAAAGGCCAGATACACATTATCTTTAAGGAAAATGGCTTTCTCTTATGCAAACTGGGAACTCGGGAAAGTACTGTTATCTGTAAAAAGCTCCTTTCTTGCATGTCCACCAAGATAGTTTTTCCTTGGGGTGCAGCTTGTACAAGCAAACAATGCAAGCTAATGCTAATAATATCACTGCTTCTGCAGCCTGACATATGAAAACAATTTCTGTGTGAGGATGAGCAGGAATCTGAGGACATTGTAGAAGGAGTATATGTCATTCATCCAGCCAATTGCCACTAAACTAAACAGCATGAGAGAAAGAGGCACTGCCTGGTAAAGCACCTTACAATGGAGGTGTTATCAGCCCATGACCACTGAACTCTTCTTGCAGCAATCACTGATCTCCTGGAAGCTTTCTGCAATAAAATATGACTCTCACATAGTAGTCTCCAAGCACCTTCTTTGGTCTGTCTGAAACCTATCACATTTTCCTGGAGTAACTGGTCTCTGGACATGACTAAAGGAAGTCAGATCTTCCATAGAGTCTAGCTGATTCACTCGTGAATAATCCCTTGAAGAGGACATCAAAGACCAGTGCATTTCCACTTCTTAATGTCTTCTCCCCCTAAAAGATCGAGACAGGGTTTCAAGCTCTTGTGAAAATTGCTTGAAATTATCATTCATATAGTTGTTTAAAATTATTTATAATGTACTTCCTCTTTGTGAGAACCTCTGCTAGATTTTGGGATATAAGCGAACAGAATGGATCATCCCTCATCTAGCTCATATTCTGATTCTGGAAGTCATACAATAAACCACATGAAAATTGCTGAGCTTCTTAGAAGATGATAGGTGATATGAAGAAGGAGGAATGGCGTGGACTAAGGCATATAAAGGACTGCTTTAATAGCACATAAAATTCCATGGTTGGAGTAAGCATCATTTGAGGAAGTGATATAAGAAAAAGGGTTTGAAAGAGGTGAATCTTAACACAGTGGGTATCTGAGAACAGAAATAGGTATAGGATATGCAGACTTTAAGGTTGAAAGCATGACAAAAATGTTTAAAGGGAAAGGCTGGGAAAGTGCAGTTTTAGAGAGTTTCGTTTAGAATAAGAAAACTGTAAAATCCTGAAGAGACAGCAGGATAGAATGCCAGACAGTTGGATAAATCAATATGGAACTTGGAAAAGCGGTCTATGAATGCACATATAGGCATGAGATTGAAAGAAACCATCAAGGGATGAGAAGGACAAGAAAGTATATGAAAAATTGACCCAAGAGGACTCTGAGCCTTTGAATATTAAAGATCTGAGGAATGGGAACCAGAGAGTGAAACTAAAGAGTGACCAGGAATATTGGAATACAACTAGCAGAAACAATGATATCCTAAAGTCATAAGAAGAAAGTTTATCAAGGACTATGGAATGAAAAATTGTGCCAATGCAGCTGAAAGGTCAATAGATTTGAGTAATAACAAATTACCATTGTTTTTAGCTGCATAGAAGTCTTTATCGACCTTGACAAGAGCAGTTTTGAATATAGTAGTGCAAATATTCTAAGAGAAAATAAGAGGAGATGAATTGGTTGTAGCAAGTATAAATACCATTTTGTAGGAATTTTGCTGCAATGTGAGTCCAAGGAACTTCCTTAGAAACAAAATAAGTTTTAGAGTCTATGTGATCTATGGGTAAACTTAGAAAACAAACATTTTCCTAAGAGAAACACGTTTGCAGAGATGCAAGCCTGTCCTTAATGAAAACAACTGTTTTACATTGTTATATAGAGCCCATCAAAGCAGCAGCCCCAAACATTCTCCTAATACAGAAGAATACAGTTGCATCACATTCATGTAAGAAAAGGGCTATTCGGTCTCCTTAGCTGATTACAGCATAAGAAGGTGACTTTATTTTAATGACAAAGGCAAACTTCTACTTTTTAGGACTCTAAAAATGCCTTAAATTTTAAATTATGAATTTGGTACAGGCCTGTTCTCATAAAATATGCAGAACTCTGTCAGGATCTTGTTGTAGGAACATTGTCTTGGATTCTGTGCTGTCTGCTGGTCACCCACTTTATTTTAATCCTCTAGGGCCTAATCTCTATAAACAGTATCTGTATTTAGAGAGCAGAGCCCCATGGACTCAAGGATTCAGTCGTTAGCTTCATGGGAACATACCCTCACTAGCAAAGCCAGATGGGTCAGCTCTTCTGATAGCTGAGCTGGAGACCAAGTTCAGAAAGGAAAAAGATTTAACCCACTAAAAGAACCACAAATTGAGATTAAAATTAGCATGTACATTAACATTCCAAGACAAAAACTATTGAAAGCGCATGAGAGGGTTGACTATGGTCAGAAGAGGAAGCAGAAGAAAAATAATGCAGGATAAAGTCCCCAGATCAGAGGAACACATCGCAAGGATACTTATGTGGGAAGATTACATAAGAATTAATTTCAGATCTTTCATTAAAAAATACTTGCTTACCACACTGGAGGTTTTGTGCTGAGAATTGGACACTATATAATACAAAACGAATTCAATCAACATTTACCAGGTACCTACTATATTATATAGATATATGATGAAAAGAATTGCACCTTCTGATTTTGAGGAGTTTATACTCTACTTGAGAAGATATAGTTGTTAACAGAATTTTAGTACAAATAAACAAACATACACATGAAAACAAAACAGAACAAAACCAGATATCAAACAATAACATATTTTATGCATATAGGGAAAGAGTTGGCACCTATAAACATTTCAAGACTGAGACAGAAAAAAGAGGCCAAATAAGTCAAATCAAGCCTATTGGTAGGGGCAACACATATAAAATAAATTGGTTAGGTAGTCATTGTTACAGTGAATATGAAAAAGAAAAGGTTGGTGACCTTTCTCCATCCTGGATTTCTGTGCAATTGGACAGGTGAGGATGTAACCTCTAAATATAATTTTGCCTAAAGAATCTCACTGGCCATAAAAATAAAAGTCTAAAAATAATGGCTGATGGAGTCAGCCAGACACGCAGAAAACTGCTAAACCAATTACACATTTAGCTAACGATAATTGCAAAAACATACACATACTCAACCAAAACACTGCAGGCAAAACAAAATAACTTCCTTCAGCCAAAACATTTCTAAATATAATTACACAATCATCTCAGACTTTCTAAGGACTTTGGTCATTTCGAAGTAACACTATAATTCTAGCCATGGGATTTCTCTAAACAGTCATGGACTTTCTCAAATATAAAACACTGGCAAGCCCTAATTAGTCATGTGATTCCTCAAAGATCCAGGAAACATTAGACACAAAACACTGACCCAAAATCCACAGGACACCACCTGACTCTTGGAAGATTCCAGTTCTCACTCTGAAGAGTGGTCTCTTGATGAAAGCCACATATCTAAATTCATAATGTGGATTGCCTGAAATACAACATAAAAACCATACTTAAAATGATCAAAAAACTTTGATAAACATTTCCAAAAATGAGCAGAATTTTCCCAATGTACTCAGAACATCAATGGCTAGTTACAGCATCAGAAAAGTTGAGGAGTTACAAATAATTTTTTGTTTTTTGATACTAGGATTGAACCCAGTGGTACTTAACCAGACCTTTTTTTACTTTGAGACAGAATCTTGCTAAGTTGGTGAGGCTGACTTTGAACTCACAATAAATAATTTGAATAGTAAATCTGTTGTACTTTTTTTTTATTCAAGCCCAGTCCTAACTTTACTTGAATAGATCCACATCAAGCACACAAGTATTTATGGAATGTCTACAACTATTTACAAAAAAATATTTTTGACAAATTATTTATTCATATAAAAGCTTGTTTCTATATTGTTGCAGAAGGGGAAACCTATGCATGCCTCTTTCAAGATTCATTTTTAGGGCATTTTATCAGTGAAGGGGATGGTTGGATTATAATAGGTTGGAGACAAAAAAAAATTTAAAAGGATCCCTGTCAGTTGAGAGTCAGCTGGTTAAGGGAGTTATTAAAATACTCCTAGTTTACAATATCATTTTGCTCCATCAGAAAATCAAATGTTTTATCAGAAGCCATAATCTGTTCTGAGAGAGATGTTTTCATATTTGATTCTGAATGAGAAAGAATTTCAGGTAATATTTCTTGTGCAGTAGCAAGTATACAGTTTTTTTCAATTGTTGCCCATTTACTTAAAGTACATAGTATATCAGGCCATGTACTAAGAAATGGGGATGAAAGGGAAAGCAAACAGAAGAAAATTGATACAAGTGCAAGTTAAGGAGGAGTATGTCACATTAAGCATGTGAGAAAGTGACAAGCTAAACTCTAGTGGAACAACAAATGTTCAGTGGAAAGGAATCACATCAGTGGAGAAGTAAGACAAAAACTCTGTGAGAGAAGAAGAGAATGTAGTAGAATCTGTGAACTAGAAGGCCAGGCTGGCCAGAGGATGCAGAGCCTGGGCTGCATGTATAATCTCCATTGTCCAGAAGACTTAGTGATGCCAGCCTGGCCAGGAATTTGAATTTTTTTTAAAAGCAACAGAAAGTCATGGAAAGCAGCAGATTATTAGGCAAGAACATGGAATAATCAGATTTCATTTTGTTTAAATGACTGATCAGTATTTTTGCCAGTTCATTGGTCAGTGTTGACAGGCCTTTGATGCCTTCTTTACAGCAAGATTTCAAATACAGGCTTTTTCAGGAAAACCGTGAATTCTTCAAAGAACTGTGCAAAGCCTTTCCCCATCAGTGTCCAGACACATGAGGGATCCACTCATTGCAAAGCCTTCTACTCTACTCCTCTGTCTCCCAAACTCTTGTTTACACTTACAGTTCCTAAAGCCTGTGGGTTGTCAAGCATCCTGAATCAACCAGCTTGTATTTGTGGTCATGGTGATATTCTTCTCCATCTCTTCATAACAGGAGAGCTACTGAAATTCCTGTAAGACATTAATTATTGACTTACGGGACTTTTAAAGGGGAGATGGGTGAAAAAATTGATCGTGACAAGGCAAGTTCTGCCAGTGCTTCATAAACCCTTGGCTAAGTATATTCACTTGTTCTTTTTGGACTGCAGAGTCTGTTTTTTGTATGTTTGTTTATTAGTTTGTGACCATTAGCTCTAGGCCATTATGCTTTTCCTAAGGCAACAGTAAATGCCCCTATTAGACATCTTGTTACAATTGAAAAATTTATTTTATTTGTTGCTTGTATAATAGGACAGATAGTTGAAGATGGTGGGAACACAAGTGAAGAGAATTATTCTATAAAATGGGCCCATTGTGCTGACCCCACTACATGCTTCGTTGTCAAAAAGCAATTCACCTGCAGCCCCACCTGGCCTAAGTGGACAGGCCTAAGTGTCACATTCATCAGCAAACTAATGCAAGGGCAAAGTTCAGGCAGTCAGTGTAGGTAATGAATGATGAGGGTTGAGAGAAAATGAGGACTGGTTATCAAAGAAAGGACAATGAGTTGTTAACCTCTACCATCATGCTCCTGGGCACTCTGAGTTGCTTACAATTAACCTTCACATTCCTGCTCTCAGGCACATACATGGAGGAGAAAAAAAGCAATATTTAAAAGGGCGTTCTGTGATCTAGAAAAGAGCAGGGTACACTCACTACCACAGACACCCAGCTCTGGGGCCCTTTCTCTTTGGAGAAGTCTGTTGCTATCACTTTCTTAAGGAAAACTTGCTTTCTGCGCTTACCTCAGTGTTTCTCAGGTGTTTAATCTTCAACACTGGGGAACAAGGACCCATTCCTTATCTACAAGATGGGTACCACTTGGAGAATGACTTCAAAGATTATAAGAGGAGGAATATAGAGGCCAGTGAAAAATATAAGGAGGATCATGGCAAATTTGACTTGGATGGCAATAGCCAATTAATAATTTTTTTATAAAGACTTCTATGATGAGTCTTACTTTCTGTTTTTATTTTATTTTTCTTCTTTTTTGGAGCATTTACAGTTTGAAAATGAATACCATAGTTTGAAGCGTTGCTCTCCAGAGTTTGCATTCTAGTTGGGAGAAATGGGCACTAATGGCAAAAAAAAACCATTTTCATAGAGATACCTGTTATAGTGAATTAGAAAGAAATAGATTTTGTGATTTCTTATTTAGCTTGCTTAGAAACAATATTAATTAAAATATTAAAGTTAATACAGAATTGATTTACAAGCAGGGACAAACAAAACAAAAACAGTGCTGAGATAGCTAATAAGAGTGGAGCTGAGAAAATATCATGAGGACCCAGGTAAAATGCTGTGTCAAGAAAAACCACGATGCAGGATCTATGGGTACAGAGTGTGCTGATAAGACTATACGAACTGAAATAAGACCCTGAGTAAGGAGATGAAATTCTTAGTCTCTTTATGGCATAAACATTCTCTTGTTGGGTTGTTTCTGGATATCTCCACCATCCTTCTATCAACACATGATATTGCATGTGGAACAAAACACCTAAAAAGAAACAGAAATAAAAATAAATGGTAAGATATGGGTGACATCGGATGGAGAGCCTGAACTCAGAATGCAGCTGTAATAAGTGCGGAATGTCTGGTGAAAGAGAGATTCCAAGGACACCTGGATTTCAAGCACATATTTCAAGGATGCATTGGGCATTTAGAAGGAAGTCAGAATTTTGCTGTGTGAGGAGTGAAAATGTAGTGCAAAACTGTTACTTGTTTGGGAATCAAAAAGAAAAATCTCACCGAAATATCAAAACTCCATTTTAAAGCATCTCTTGAGGAGAGTAATATTTATGCAGAACACTTATTCTTTATGTCTTCAGAAATGCATGGCTGGGTGCAGTTAAGCTGTGTCTAATCAGACACTGTCTTAAGGCTGGAAGGAGAGCAAATGTGCCCTGATACAAACCACTGCTTCTTGAACGTCTGTTCTATTGTTTTGGATGAATGAATTGAATCAATTATTTTCATTCCATCACCAAATGCTTAGAGAACATCTCTTTACCAGCACAACTGGGACCAGTGGTTGGTCAGTTAAGCAAACAAGTTGGTTGAAATGTGATTTTTGATAAGAAAAGATGATGCCATTAAAGTACTTTTCAGTTTTCTCATGCACACCTAATTCAATAGTAATTAGTAATTTTTGTGTTTGGTTTTGTTGGTTTTTTAAATTTGTTTGTTTCTTTATTAGCTTGGATTTGATTTTTTCCAAGTTATTAAAATTAATTGAAATAATCATTTTCATACTTCTATTTCATTAGTTTATTAATTTACATAACCTAATTACAATATGAAGAGCATCTGGAATAAACAACTTAATGCATAAGAGAAATGTGTAGCTACATAAACAAACTGCCTACTAACTGCATTGCTGTTAGTATATTTTAAATTAAGAGAAGAGAGCTGGATGTTTATAGGGAGTCTGCTGATTGCAGAAATTCTGTATTTTCATATTCTAGAATGTGTACTAGTATGTAACAAGAATTGTAAATAGCATAACTGAAACTTTTAAATGTCCCCATTCTTTATTCTAATTACACATACACACCAGCACTTTAGTTACTACAGGGCCAAGAAGATGGGGCAATACTGTGAGAGAATGAAGGTAAGAAAATCAGTAAGAGACTGAAACTAAGAGAACATTACTGGCTCAAATATTTGAAGTGGAACTTAAAAGGAAAAAGAGAAAATGATGAGACTAGTCTATTGCTTGGGACACTAAGGAGATCAAGATTGTAAACAATTCAGTGGTGAGACTAGCTTCCCAATCACAGACACAAGCTAAACACTAAATCTTGCTGGCTGGACTGGCAGATAAAAATATGAATGAATACAGAATTACAAGAACTCTATGGTGGTTGGGGAAGGTACCTAAATGGCCAAGGATACTCAGGAAGTAGAGGAAATAAAAGAGTAGCTAGATTCCTGCTTCCTCACTTGTAGAATCCCTAACTTTCATCTGCTTTTCAGTCCTGTACACCTTGCTAGTACTGAATTTGAAAGTTCTCAAGGACTACAACATCGGCGAATAAATCAAATATTCTTATTTACTTTTCTGAGGTCTTGATCTTAAAACTATAGCCATACTCAAGACTGGAATGAATACCAATTTCTCTTTAATGTAGTGGTATTTATTCTCCAACTCTTACTTGATAGGAAATGTGATAAGTAGAATAGAATAGGGTAAAGAAAAACATAAGAAAACACAACATTTTGAAGATAGAGGGTGAGAGAAAGAAAACTGTTCTTTCATTCCTACCCTTACCCAAGTAAGATTGTCACAAATATCATCTTAGACATTCATTTACTTTAAAAATACCCAAACTCCCAGTTCACTGCTGACTTACTGCTTATATCCTTGAGGTATTGGCTTGTATTCCATGATGTACTCAGTAAATGACTACAAAAATGTATCCAAATGCACATTATAAATGCCATATGTTAAGATACAGATTCAAAAAAGCTTTGACAAATCAGGGGTGGAAGAAATTGATGTTAGTTTAAAAAAACAAGGTCTTGATGGCTTTTTTCTGAGTTTTTGAATTGTACTATTGTAGTCTGAACTCTCAAAGTAATTTTTAGTCTCCTATGCACTGAACATGTCTAAGCTCAAAACTATATATATATATATATATATATGTGTATATAGTTTATATATGAATATACATATGATTGAAAACAGGTAATGCATTCTTAAGGGAATCAAAATGAAGGAAAAATCAAAAAATAGATGGAGCATATGTCAGCACACAGAAATAGAGATTATTCCTTCACAAATTTAATAGTTGTAGTGATATTTACTGTTAAGCAGGTTGGAACCAAAATGAATGAAGAAAACATGATTAGCTTCAAGGCTGATAAACCATTTAATACATAACAAAATTATGTAAGTAATACTGCAAAGGACACTCTCCCACCTCCAATGAGAAAAGTGAGAAAGACATTCTAAAAAAGTGTTTCTCAAAGCCAAGTATATAGGAAGAACTCTAAGATTTCAAAATTAAAGGTCAATGTCAGATCTGTACCAATCGGGGAGAGAAAGATAGGTGGAGATGCAGGTGTGAACTCCTACTGAGTGCATTGAGAGATTATTGATATTACTCACATTTCTTTCTATTTAGAGTGATGAAGCTAAGGTTGCCATGTTTCTGAATTAGTATGTCTATTAATTTAGAAGAGCATAAACTGTGTGAGTTCAAAGTTCATGTTGTTCTCAATATAACATGCTTCCTCTTCATGGAAGAAGTTAATTAAAAAGTCAAAGACACCAGCTTTTCAAAGTTCTGTTATCTAATGAATTATTGATTCTTCTTTTTCTAATATCATGAAGCTCTCTTTCCTCTAACTCTTTCACTGTTTCTTTTTCTTAGGACATTGATTTTGCAATTAAAAATTAAAGTAAGCAAAAAGACATGAAAAATCATTATATTAATGACTTCTCAATTGAAATTTTGTGCCCTTTCAGATGCTGGTCCATGTTTTAATGCTCTGAATTTTAAACCCAAGTTCGGTCTTTGGTAGTTGGAATTTATAAACTGCCAAATACTTCTAAAGGAAAAAAATGCATTTCAAAACCCTAAGGGGAAAAAGGACTCACTTTGCTTTCTTGACATCAAACAGGCCTTGTAAAACAACACATTGATCAGTTAAATACAAATGAACCAGAATCATATGGATGTAATTCTCTTAAATTAAATTTCCTTTAAAATGGGGATGGAATTAAACATTTAAAAGGAGAGGTTCATGAAGTCAAGCTTTTTTTTTTTTTTTTTGACATCTGTCCACACAGTCTTAAACCTAAAATAATAAATCTTAGCACTATTAAATAGGTAACACAAAGTTTTACTTAATGTATAAATATATTATTGTTCACTCTATTGACCATAAGAAGAATTTATTTAGAAACATATCTCAAAATGACATATCTCCCCTTCTTATTTTGTTATGCAATTTAACTTTGGGTTCTCCCCTGTTTCAAAAATTGAAAGGAAATAGTGCCAAGTGAGAGGAAAAGGGGTAAGGATCACTCTCTCCCATATTTTATTCCTAAAAGGTCAATGAAAACCAGAACTTCAGGTTTGGGGGATATCACCAAAGTTTGCAGGCATGCCATGCAGTTGAGCTGATGCTAAAATTCAAGCACATCTTGGCAGAGATCACTGAACCAATGGGAGCTGCTTATAATTACCTTTCTGGATGTGTTGTCTCCATGGAGATACATAGTGATGACACACATAAACAGCCCCGCCTCTTCATAGATACCCATGTGGGATCTTTCATACAAGGTAGTTAAAGTTAGGACTAATTAAAGAAAAGAATACCCTACTTGCCAAGGGCAGTAACAAAGTGAGGTGCCTCTGGAAAGACACAGTCAAAATGGAGGCAGAGTGTGTTTGAAGAATAACCTCCTCTCCACTCTTACAAGTATAACCTCACTGGAGGCAGACATTGAAGTTTTTAAATGGATTCAATGTGATTCCAATTATGAGCTATGCTCATTAATGGATCCAATATTGAGAATGGTAAGGTGTTTCAACCTAGCAGAGATATTGAAAAGGAAATGCCTCCCTGCTTCTACTCCAAAGCATAACCATTACACTCTTATTCTCCTTTAAGAAATGATGTCCTTTAATCTCATAATATTCTTCTGCAGCATATTTAGTGTAGCATATTTATTAATTCAATAAATGTTCACTGAACACATTATATGTTAAGCACTGTGCTTTATAGAATAATGTGTATCTAGTTAGGTATTCCACCTTATATTACATCTGAAAATCAAATTTCTTTTTGTTTCCTTAGCAATTATTTTGATGGTCCATCTTAAGAATATTGGATGAGAAACAAATAGTTCTTATGGAACACAAATTTTTGTGAAAGTATATCTATTAGACATTAGAAATGTATTAATTATCTCAATAGTTGTATCTCTTAAAAATAAATAATGTTTGGTTCAGTATCAAGATAAGAAGCTTGGGATATAAAGTGAGATGATGAATTATAGATTGACAGAAATTCTTCATTCAAGTTGTGTTGGGAGTGTAGATAGCAGTGAGGTTGAAAAGATGACAATGGAACCAAATTAAGAGGGCTTAAGAGGAGTTAGATGTTGATAGAAAAATCATAGCCCATGATAATGTTAATTTTTGATTGAGTGGAAGCTGAACTCATTAACCATTGTAGAGATTAGAGTATTTTCAGAGAAATTTTCTAATTCCTTTCTGATACATTCAGCTTGAAATGATCTTGGAATTCAAAGATATTCCAGATATTTAATGGCAACATAATATCTAAGCCCATCTATATTTTCCTCATTCTAAAGAGGGAAAAATAAAATTCAATTTCTGAAATTTAATATAATAAAATCTTATTTTCAAGCTAATGATCTCCCTTATCTTCTTCAATTTCCATCATTGTCCATTAGTCTCAGTTAAATGAAACACTTCCAGTCTTCAAGGACAATTATCCTTCCTATTCTTCTGATTTCATTGACCCCAAATCCTCAGAAATCATCCTCCATCAGTTGTTATCTCTCTTCTTCTCCTGAATGCATTAACTCCTCCTTATTGATTTCTTCCCTATGCAGTGTAAACACGCTCTAGTTTTGATCTATGCACATGCACAAAATACACCTGTATAAATACACAAAGTAATGTGCATGTCCACACACAGATATACTGTTTAAGAAAATTATATTTAGGAGCTAAAGGTAAATGGAAGAAGATTCAGAATGACTAAAGACTTGAAGTTTAAATAACACAAAACTGTAATAGTAGCACAGAGAAAATTATCTTCAAGATTACGAAAGAGCGTAATAGAAAATTTAGATGAAATTGGTTTCATGGTATGGGAGGCTTTGGATGATAAGTTAAGGCACTGAATTATTTTTCTTTACTAAAGAAAATTGCTATCAATGCTTATATGTGTAGTCTAAAGTATCATGACTTGGGTTGGGGATGTTGCTCAGTGGTAGGGCACTCACTTACAATATGCCAATGTTCAATTCCCAGTACCACAAAATCAAAAATTATGATGACTTGTCATTTCATTAGTTTCAGGTATAAAATTAATTTATACTCAGCTACAGATGAATCATTCATTCAATCATTTGGTTAGCCATTGTTTCTTGAACCAATACTTTCCTGGAAGAGGGAAGTATTGTAAAAATTAAACATATACTAGACATTAATATTTTCCCCAGGAATGACTTCTTTGGTACTCAAACTTTCTAGGATTTTCCTCATTAGTATGTTAATTTTTTTCTCTATATTAATTCTAATTCCTAGTGTTAGTCCTTAATTTTTTTAAAAAATATGTATAATTTATTCACATGATTACATATCACAAAGATTATAGACTTAGGTTGAAATAAAGATTAATGAACTAAAACAACATGCCTAATTTCTCTCTTTCTTTTCTTATCACTCATTAAATTCCTAACAGATATTCATATGTCCACTGATTATTTGCAAATATGTCTCATCATTGAGGCAATCAATCAACATTTTTGAAAGTTTTGAGTCGTGTTTTGACACTGAAAGATCAGATGATATTGCCTATATAAAAATCACCATGTACAAGTGAATGGGAAGAAAGCAAATACATTAGTCCACCTGGACAAAGAGTTTAGTTGGTGTCAATATTTTTTAAAATATGTACAAGTATATGGACCCATTTGAGGAGTGGAGATGGAGAAAGAACACCGATGTTTACAGATACACGGTGATGGACAAGACAGCTTACTGAGCATTGAATCGGAAAAAACATAACATTGTATGCATATACGCACATTAAAGATTCAGAATGTTTACACAAATCTACAAAGATTATAAAGTCGTATGAAGATGTCACATGATTTTTTTCTTGAATCCAAGTATGAAGTTAGTCTTTGAACTAAAGCATTAGTCATTCCCAAAGATAAGACTCACTAGAACTTGTTCATCATTGGTCCTTAGGGGTTGAAATTACATCATACCTTAAACATTATGATCACAAAGTCTCCAACCATATGTTGTTATGATCTGTGTATCTGTCTCTAATTCTTCTAGCTTGGTTGAGAGTCCATACGGGATTATATGTGTGTTTATTTCTAAGGAGTATATCCTAATATAAGAAAATATCTTCTGATCCAAAAGATCAATAGTTTTTTAGACATTAAATTGGCAAGACCTTTTGATTCTCAACCAAAATATCCTAAAATTATCCAGAAAATGCCCAGAGTAAAACAGGAAACAACCCAGTATAACTAATTAGAACAACAACAAGAGAAAGAATAACAAAGCTGTGAGATTCTTGTGTTATCAAAAAAAAAAAAAAGAAGAAGAAGAAGAAGAGGAGCATTCTGACAAAGAAAAGAAAACAACACAAGCCCAAGAACAGAGGTCTAAAAAATCATGGCATGTGTACAATTCTAAGAACAAATAGTTATTACCTGGACATAGAAACATATAAAAAAATTACCTTGCCCCATATAAAGATGTAAAATTATTCCAATGGATGAAAAACTTTAAAACTTATAAAAAAAACTTTTCTTCATTTTTGATTTTTGTACCAAATTTCATACTAAAATAATATTTTATTTAAAACCAAAATATTAAATATTAAATTACAAAATATGAATTATACATATGCTAAACATTACATGTAAAATCATTTAATCTCTTTGAAAATCTTAGAAAGAATAAATAATTAAAATATCTAATTTTGTTAAATGTTCTAAAGGTCCAGTTCTGCTTAGTAAAGAAAAGAAAAAGATTTGTGGGAGTTGTTGGCAAGGTCAATTTTCTGTGCTGTGTGAATAAGAATCATAAAATAGTCCTTTTATTATACATGTCGACTTTAAGAGAATTTTCTTCATTACTAACAAGTCTTTGTTTTATAATTTTATATTTCTATTATAAAAAAATTGATTATGTTGTGGGATAGAAACAATTCAGGCAGTCATTAGCAAAAAATATTATCAGTTTTTATTAGTACTTGAATATAATAAAAAAAGCAAGAAACAATTTTGAATCTAGCTTATAATTGTTCTCTAAATCTAAGATTAGCTCTCAAGGATTAATGACAAATTAAATTCTCTCTATTTGAATTGAATATTTGCCTAGATGTTCCAAAAAATTGCTTAAAAATTTTTTTTTTTTTTTTTTGTACCAAGGAGTAGGGTCTGGATGAATTGTTTAGGGCCATGTTAAATTGCTGAGGCTTGATTTGAACTTGTGATACTCATGCCTCAGACTCCTTCCTAAACCTGGGATTATAGGTGTGTGCCACTGAGCCTGGTAACTGGTTTTATTATTTAAAATATTTGCTTATTTCCATGCAGAACCAAGCAGAAATAACATTTCAATGGAGTTCAACCCATATTAGTTAAAACATTTTTTATAAATGATGAGAGACCTTAATTTTCTTAATTACTAATAAAATTACTTATAAGGAAATAATTAGTAACAATATTAAGAACATTTAGTTAACCACTGGTTCCTTCACAATATGAAATATTTATGAACTTTTGAAATATAGTTTTCATAATTTTGAACCAGCATATATATTAAATGATAGTTTTAATTTATGAATCAAGATACCTTCTAAACTATAATCAATTCATTTATAAAAACAACAAACTTTGGAATTAGATAGTAGCTTTGTGACTTTGGACAAATTACCTAATATCACTGGATCTGGCAATGTTTAACTGTACAACTGAGATTAAATTTGATAATTTTTGTGGTATGTATAAGATGCTCCTAGGACATGAGTAGGTCCCAGATATATTGCAAAGCACTTATTCCTTCAAAAATACATTCTGCTAAACAATGAGCAGGACATAGTCTACACCATCAGAAGTTAATTTTGTTGTTATATATAAAATGAAATTGGTAGTGATTGTTTTCATAGATTTGGAAAAATCTACAGTTTTAGCCAGGCAGGTAGCAGTTGGCATAGAAACAGGGCATAGGGAGAAGAAATGACGAAATAAAGAACTAAACCAGATTAGGAGGCTCTGTGAAGTAGCTGATTCTTAAAAGAAGAGTGAGATCTAACTACATATTTAAATGTAACATAAACACAGTTGGAGAAGAGGAAAGACAGAGTTCAGATTATGAATGACCCTTTGTGAGAGGTTTAGGATTTGTCTTTACCTTGGAGAATCATTGTGTCCATTTTAACACAAGCATGACGCAACCTGATTTAAATTCAAGAAGAAGGAAAAAAAAAACACAGTCTGGTAGATGAATGAGGTGGATCTGGCCAAGAATGAAAATAGAGATAAATTAATAACCTGCCACAATCGTCAAAGTAAAAAGTTGATCAGGGTCAACTAAGGTGTTCTTCATGGGAATGATGAGGAAGGAACGAAGTTAAGAATTATATGGAACAGTGATTTACAAATCCAAGTTGTACATGCTCATTAGTAACATTCTTGAGCTGATGTCTCAGTCAAGATTTAGTCAGACAAGCAAAACCACCATGAGGGATGCAGAGGATTTATTATAGTTTAAACCAGACCCTTAGATATGCTTAGGCAATTGAAATAGTTCAATACTATGTTGATTATATGAATATGAAGCATAAATGAAATGCAAATTGAAAGATAATTTGAAAGATAGTAGCTGTTATATACAAAAAAAATGGTGAGAATACAGAAAGATATATTAAATGTTATAATAATGAATACTTAAAACTCAGGATATTCTGTGCATTCAATACTGTCTAACAAATCTGAAATACAGCACATATGAAACAAAATTTTAATAATTATGAAATATCATAAGCAACAGAACTTTTCATTTTATAATGGTAAGAAATATTGTCATTTAAAATTTATTTTCAAATGCAATTATGTTTTTTCTTCCATTATAATCAACTACTCTCAGTATTTACTGTGATTTTGATATTAAACTTATTATGTTGATTTTTTTGCTTTTATCTTACACTAATATTAAATATTTTGGAAAGATCATTTTTATTATCAAAGTTATTTTTTATTTTACAAATATCAATATTGATTTCCTCATTTTTCATTTGGAAAATTCATACAACTTTGAAAACCTACTACAGGAAGAATGTTTAGCATTTGCTACAAGCTGAGAATAACAAAGAATAGAAATTTCAACATATACATTGTATATTCAGCTGCTTGGATTATGACTTGTAAATTCTATGGAGACCAGGTTTATGTATATTTATATATATATATATAATTCTATTTATATCTTTAAATATATATATGATAAAATTATATGTATACAATTTTTAATGCCAATTTTAAAAAAAGTATTTCATTTTTGCCAGCAAACCATGATTCCTTCCTAATGGGCACATCCAGTAAATTTAATATTACTAGAAACATCTGAGAATTTTCAAGGCCTTAAAACAATTAGATCACCTGAAAGGGACATAACATGGTGATAATATTTTGTGTGGAATCCAATGATAAAAATTACTATTTCTATAGTAATTTTTGAACTTTTGACCTTTATTATAGCAACAGTCTGAGTGAAAAAAATACAGATTAAGTTCCAAGAGAAGCTATTCAAAAGCAAAAAGTCTTAATGCTGACCCAAAATAATATTTATACTCCCAAGGTTAAAAACAGATGGAATTTTCTTAGCGGTTGACTTTCACTGGCAAAGGTGTTGGTGGTGACCACCATTAGCATTATTCAGAACTTTAGAACTGCGATTATTGCATGGTTGCATTTTATGCAATTGCGTTCATTCATTAGGTGTGAGTGTATTGAAGAATAACATTCTAAGTCTAGGTGGATTATTAGAGGCTGAATAAGTCCTTTAGCATGAAGGTCACTACAGGATGTATTTTTCTTTATATGTATTTACATTTGAACTAATTGAAACTCTGAGCTTATATAATGGTTTTGGAATTTTATGGGGAAAATTGGTAGCTAAATCTATAATTTCTTAGGAACATTGAAAATATTTTTGTCAGTTTTATTAATTTATGCTTATTAAGAGAAACAGAACAAAGGTACCTATTTTCTGTACTTTATTGCTAAATTTTAATTTTTGCAGAAAATATCTCTTAAATGAAGAAAATAATTTTTATTAAGAATGATGCTGTATTTGGATGATACTGTGGATGGAGAATTGAAAATAAAATTTTTCTAATAAATATGTAGTCATTAGTAGCTTTAATAAATAATGTTTCTCTAATTTTCCTATATTGGATAATTTGGAAGTATATTATTTTTATAAGTGATTCTGTAAGAACTATATGATAATTATAATGTAGTCTAATTAATTTAAATAACTTTTATAGGTAAATTCTTACTGATGAAATTATCTATTAAAAAGCGGTGTTTGAAAGCAGTGGAAGCAATTAAAATAAATTTTAATAAATTTAAAATTTACATACCTTTATATTTACATTTATTATTGTATCAGAATTAAAGGAAAATTCTTTAAAAAATTTCTTCCAATAAGAACATAATAAGTCTACACATTTTGATGTTTATAAAGTTTATTTCTGGGTCCAATGTAAAGTAGAACATCATGGTAGAATGCCATGGAAGAGTAAAGCAGTTCAGGACATAGCTATCAGGAAGCAGAGACAGCTCTGCTCACCAGGGACAAAATATATATCGAGGAGGAGCCCCCAGTGACTATCTCTTCTAGCCACACACTACCTGCCCACAGTTACCACTGGGTTAATCCTTATCCATGGATTAATCCACTGATAATTACAACTCTCTGAATCTAATCATTTCACCTCTGAACTTTCTTGCATTGTCTTACACATGAGCTTTTGGGGGATCCTCATATTTTAACCATAACACCTATCCAATAATGACAGCTCACATCCTGTCATTTATTTATGTCATTATGACTTCACTGTTTCCACAAAATCACATTTACTTCATCTAAGCCTAAAATGAGCTTTTGGAAATTCCCTTTTTGCTCTGCTCTTGTTCTTCCCCACTCTGCCTTCAAACACTTTTCTTTTTCTCTTCATTTATACTACTAAAATGCCACCCTGAAAAGACTGCAAATACTAGATAACTCTGTGTTTAATATTAAACCATTATTTATCTTAGAATATTATTTCACTTTGCTAAAAAACTAAAAAAAAAAGTAATAGAACTTGAATCCTGAAAATAATTTTTTATAGTACATTTATAATTTTTTCACATGACTTATTGTATGGTACAAAACCACCCATTTTTAGGACAGCAACCTGGGAATGATTAGCTTCCCTGAGAAATATGCACTTGAAAATCATATAATTCTAGATTTAAACCTTTTTAGAACAATTACATGAGTAATGGTAGCAGACATTAAATTGGGCCCACAACTCTGTTTCATATCCCTGTGTAGCTTATACTGGTATTACCTACATGCAGCAGTTGGTGGTGTGAGCCTTAGACCTTCTTATATTTAATATCGTCAAATCAGCCTAAGGTCAGGACAGGATATGAACCAAGACCACCTATCACAGGAACTCTTTGTCTTAAACCCTAATTTTTTCAGGTATCATAAGATGTGCTTTATGTGCAACGTGCTTATGGTGTGTTCTGTGGCTCAATGTAATATCAAACAATCTCCTGTAATTTTTTTTTCTTTTTTTCCTGAAGTTTTACAAACTTTGAGAGTAGGGTGATATTTCTTGAAGAGTGATATTTTCAGTTAGTTTTGGTTATTTCTTCAACCATTTTAGGGCATGTTTTTAATGGTTTCAGCCTAAAATAAAATGCTTTCCTTCATAAAGTTTAAGTATAGTATAATCCACTTGTCAATGTTTTGTGGTTAAGGAGACAAAGTGTCCTGATTTAATACCATGGTCAATGGCAGCTTTATAAGTAAATTTGCAGATTCAGAGAAAGTTGCTAATCTTAAATTAAGATTTAGGATAAATTACAAAGAAGAATTCTAATCAAAACTAGATAAAACCAAGATAAATTTGGACTTCTGTCAATGATACTACACATATATCATACATATATATCTCCAGAGAGATAGATATCTACAGATTTATCAACCCTAGTATCTGTCTTTTAAATTATATAAACATAACAAAATATTCATTTTAATCAATTCACTGCTAACGGGTAAGGAATCATTTTATATTTTATTGACTAGGTAATATTCACTTAGAAAAACCATTTATATGTTATTTTTCAATTTCATATTTGTTTATATGAAAAATACATATGCTAATTAAATATACTATATTGAATAATATAGTATAGTATAATATATAATATAGTATAATATAGTATAATAATAATATAGTATATTTAATTTTATATTTTTAATTTTATATTTTATATTTTTCTTATATCATTATTACTTCTTTGCTGACTTTTTTATTGTTATATATTTGTCATTTCCTTCTTAGTAGAATTACTGCTGTCTTACACATTGGGGATTTCTAGAGGTCAGAAACTAGGTTTTTGAACTGCTTAACAGCACCAAGTGCAAATAGATGCTTGGTAAATGTGTGTGTGTGTGTGTGTGTGTGTGTGTGAGAGAGAGAGAGAGAGAGAGAGAGAGAGAGAGAATGATGATAAATCCCTAATCTATATGTTAATAATACAAGGATAATTTACAGGTAGCAGATTGCCTGATCAGATTTATGTGAACAACAGCAAAATTAAGCATGACTGAATGGTATGCAGGGTCCACAGTGAGCGTTTTGTGAACTCTGAATGGGTCATAAGGTCATGTACTTTCTGCTATACATAGGCAGATCCACATGTTAATCAGCTCAATTGTGACATATATTTATAACCTATGATTAAACTCATAATGGACTACCTAGAACAGAGTATAAGGTCAAGGAAAGAGTAGGAAATACCAAACAAAACTGGGGATTTATGGATTTCCAAGTTGGATAATCCAGTTCTTTAAAACCGTTCTTCTCAATTAATGGTTCGAATCATTCATTTTTCACAGAAGTATGTAAATAACTGCAATTACATAAATCCAACCATATTTTGAAGTTTGTTAGACAAATAAAAATGTTGTACTTATAAGTAAAAGCAGAATTTTCTCAAATTTTAGCAGGTGTGAAGTCATAAGACTGTAGGACATGTCTGTTAGTTGTTAAAATGGATTTGAAGATAATTAATTCTAGATATCTTTAAGATTTTAACAAAAATTGAAGCATAATATGAGTTATTTTTGTAAAACCTCTGTGAAAGACTTATAAGATATTGATCATTCTAAAGGTGTAGAACAAACAAAAACACATTTTTCACTTAAAATAAATGTTCTAAGACATCAAGTATATAGAAGAAATATTTATTATTGACTGTGCCTGTAGCTATTTAACTATTACAGAAATATATGAAAAAATTATAAAAATATTTGTTAGATGATTGTTGCCATGACCAAAAAAAGGGACAGATTTAAAAGCAAATGATTTCACCCCATCAATTATAGAGCATCTTAAAGATCAGCAACAAACCAGCATGATTATAGTCTCAGATGTGTTTCATTCAGTTCTGTCTAGAGAGGAAAGTTTTTCATCAGGAAGCTAGATTCATCTGAAATGATTAGTGCAGAAAGACCATCAAAAATGTCTTTCAGAAGGAACCATGCATCAAAAATCCCAGCCATGAGTAAGATGTAGTATCAAATAAAACATCTTTGATATAGATAGAAGGAAAATTATTAATAAGTGGTAGTGATAATGTAATGTTCTACAGAAGGTAAATATTTAAGATAAGTGAATCATGAAAGATTGACTTTTTATATGTCAGATCAGAAAAACAAATAGAAAATGAGTTAATATATACATTCTAGGACCTCTTAATCTCAATACTATTGATATTTGGGGTCAGATAATTCTGATTTATTTGTTGTCAGAGCCCTCCTGTTTGTTCATTAAAGGATGTTTAGCAGCATCCCTAAAGTTTATCCACTGGATACAAGTAACACTCTATTGTGACAACCAAATGTCTTCAGATGTTGTAAACTATCTTCTGTATAGGGAAAGATCCTATGGTCGACAGTCATTAATATATTTCATTAATGTTATTGCGGTGGAGGAAACTTCATGAAGAGGATTACTTGTAGGTGTAACATTTTTTCTATACTATTAAGTTTGCTTAACAGTACTCTACTTGGTTATCTCTGAAAAAATAATTTCAGACTATAGACAAAAAAAAATCTTTATTATCAGCTTACTGGATTGATCAAATAGTATTGAGTATCATTTATAATGATCTCATACAAAATCATCTCAATTTTCAGTGTGATTTTCCTTGTGGACTTGTGCATGTGAAAGAAGTCAAACTTGAGTTTGAAATCTGTACTTTTAAAAGTTTACTTGCACCTCTTGAAAAAATAGACATTTTTGACAACTGTAATAACTGGACATTACTAGAACAATGCTAACATAGGGGGTTAACAGCTTGCACTTGTACAAAATACTTGAAGTCAGTCAGAAAGCCATTATTATGACCTTGTGCTGACCACATTCTATGAAGTGTTACATGATCAGGGACAGGGAAGTTGGTTAATGGAAGTTATATAGTAGCTAGATGTATCCTTGTCACACTTCATCTAAACTGATACATTGCAATGGTCCACACAGCTCAGACCTGGCAATTACTGTCCAATTCCAATCTATTCCACACTGCCACTATAATGAAAAATAATTAGGAGCCTGAAAATGAGTTTTCACATGAAATGGTTTCAGTGCTTGGACACAATCGCCTTTGGCAGATGGCTTTGGGTTTGCTTTAATATAATAAAGACAGTTAATCATCTCTAAAGAGTGCACTGAATGAATAAACTTTTAACACTATTTTCTACAATGAAACTCTTCTATTGATCAAATGTTTAATGCTCAGGAGTGGAGGTTGCTTTGGTTGAATTGATGGAAATGAGCACATAAATCATTGCAAAAAAACACATTAGAAAAGAAAAAATCAGTTGAAATTGATTATCTATTATTGATGGAGAAAAATTAAAAAGCTGAACACTAATTCAAGCACTTTTCCTAAACATTGTAGTTATAATAGCTAAAAAGATTTTTATGTGTATGTGTGAATATGCTGATTTTTGTAGGATTGAAACAAATCTCTTCATAACAAAAAATTTACATATATATGTGTCTGGGTGCTAGGTATATGCATACCTATCTAAATATGTATATGTAAGTAATATATGCACATCTAAAATATATATCTAGAAAGTTTTCAAATGTATATATTTAGCAGGAAAGAAAAGGAAGCCTTCTATTAGAAAGACAATTCAGTTTTTTCAAGTTTTTAGCAAGTTTTTTTCTGAGAACAAGTAATAGATAAACTCAAGTTTTGATGTCTGGACTAGAAAAAATTTCACTAGGAAAATGGAAAAAAATTTCAATGCTTAAATAATTAAGTTGATTTATTAATTTTGTTCTCATGTGACTAATCAATATTGACTTTCATTGTGAACGGCCTATATTCTAGAAATGAATTGAGCTGTGTTCTCAGCATTGTTTAAAAATGAGGTGCTGTCATCAATGACTTGGTTTTATTAGAGACTATTTATAAATAGATAGAATTTAAGGGTATTCAGCAGTAGCAATTTTTCTTCTTTAAACAATATGATTTTTGTAAAATATAATTAGAATCTTTAGAGTTTCCCAAATTAAACAATTGTTTGGGTATTTATATTTAGAGTAGTGGGCAGCACTGCTGACAAAATGCTATGTGACTGAATTTTCTCTAAACTTTTCAGATATGCTTAGTTCAATTTTTTAATTATAGTTTCTGGTTGTGTAAATATACTGCATCATGACCAATGTTTGTTTTATTTGTTTTAATTAACTCTCACTGAAGGATATTTAACATGTTCTAAAGTATATTTTTAAAATGGGCAAAGTTAGTATAAAATATAATAATTATTTGATCTTTATTCTCTTAAAATGCTTTATTAAAATAAATTATTAGACATTTTGAAATTTGCATTTGTGTAACTATCAGAAAATAGTACTGTGTAAATAGATATTCAGTTGTTTATTGACTATTGGCTGTAAAATTTTATTTCTATATTGCAATTTTACTGATAATTAATGCTGTCTTGATTTTCCAAAACACAATATATTGTGCTTTTGTTAAGTACTGGGTTTTAGTTTGTTTCTCTGTTTAAGCCTTGATGTGCAAATATCAACCATTCATGACTCATTTATAAATTTTGAACACCATGAATTTCTACTTTGATTAATAATTAAAATACTACTTTAAGCAATATTTTTGGTTATAATTAAGATCCTTTGCTTTTATTTTCTTTGAATCTTATCATGAAATTATAGTCACAGAATATCAATTTATTTGATATTCATTAACTCTCACTTTTGTAGAAATATCCAAATATAAAACATTTTGTGAATTTTGTCACTTTTAATAATTCAAGTACTATGACAAGAGCAGGTTCTTTGCAGTGCAGGTATAGGGCCAAAGGTTGTCCTTATCTACAATCCCTCACTGAAATTCATTAGGATGCAAGTCTGGAGATTTCCCTGATTCTTTGAAGTTCTATTGATTTAATCTGAAAGGTTACCTTTTGGGAAAATAATGGGAATATTGTCTTTTCACTTGGCAACTGTACTCACCCATTCCTGATGGATCAGCCTCTGGAATTGAGATAGAGCTTCACATGGGTTGAGGAGGTAAGAGCAATAGAGCTGTGTCCTCATTGATAGATTCACCAGGTCTTCATTGCACAAAATCTCTGATGGAATATGTGATTTTCTCTTATTGTAAAAGTAATATTGTCACCTCAAATTTTCTATCAATCTCACAATAGTGAATGAATAATTTAACACAAACAATGGATGATGTGTATAAGAAATAGCATAAGTTCTGAAATTAGATGTGCATGTAAATATGGAATGCACTATTAAATAGCTATGTGACCATTAACAAGATGCAAAAAAAAAATTAACATCTCACTGGGCTCTCTGAAAGTGTCAAATGCTATAATTTATATGCATGACAAATAAAAGAAGGTCTTCTATTTAAGGATAAACAGATTCTTGCTGTTATTATTAGTAATATTCTAAGTATCTTTTAATTTGGAAATATTGTCTTTGTGACTTTCCATGTATCCTGGAATTTGATGAGGAAAATCAGATTTATTTAATGATTTGTGCATTATTATTTTTAACGCTTTTTTCCTCCATAGGCACTGATATACAAATATCAAGTTATGTTCAACTTCAGCTGACTGCAATTGCATGGAAATGAAATAATAGGTTTCAACCATTAATTAATTAATTTGGTACCAGGGATTGAACCCAGGGCACTTAACCACTGAGCCACATTCCCAACACTTTTTGTTTTTTCTTTTGAGACAGGTTCTCCTTTAAGTTCTTTAGGGCCTTCCTAAGTTGCTGAGGCTGGCTTTGAACTCTCAATCCTCCTATCTCAGCCTCCAGAATGGTTGGGATTGTAGGAGTGCACCACCTCACCTGGTGAAATAGAAGTTGTAGACCAGTTGTATACTGGGATGACATTGTAGATGAAAAGAAGAGCTGAATTACTAGATTTACCTTTTATAGAACAAATTGGATATTAAAAACAATATTATACAATTTACAAATAATGCTGCTGATTTTGATCTAAAACATAAAATTGTAATATATAAGTAAAATGAAACAATACAAAGGAGGCAAATTGATTTTATTATCATTTTTAAAGTACTTTACTTTTAGTCTTTTTCTTAATTTAAAAAATAATTGTGGGGACTGAGGTTGTGACTCGTGGTAATGTGCTCCCCTAGCATGAGTCAGGCCCTGGGTTTGATCCTCAGCACCACATAAAAATAAAATAAAGGTATTGTGTCCACCTACAACTAAAAAATATATTTAAAAATAATTGTGGAATTAAGCATTAGAATTTTGTGAACTCAGAATCAATGATTCCGTGTTCATAAAGTTCTACTCTAGACAAGATCAAAAGGAATATGTCTGGTTACATCAGTACCCTTTTCCTGTTCATTCAGTACATGTGGGATCTACAAAAAATAAAATAAGTTTTAAAAATTCAACCATAGACAAAGTATGGAGTACTGTTATTTATAATGAATGGTTTTGTTATTAGTTTAAATATAATTCCTCTTCCTTACTCAAATATACTGCAATCATATATTAATCACTATTGATTTTTATATATTGCACCAAATGTCTGCATTTTTACATTTATTATTAATTGTAGTGTATTCCAATAATTAGCAAGTAAAATAGACCATTCCAAATTATGTCAAATACTGAACAATGGCAGAAACATAGGAAATCCGTCTACATGCAATCCCTAACAACTTGAGTTCATTTTTGGTCAGACGTATCAGTTTAAAGTTTTTTTCCTGTTTTGTGGGGCCAACATCTAAAACATATAATCTCTACATGCATAGAAAACTAACAACCCAAGTTGATTCTTATTAGGTTCTTAATTAGTACCTAGTCTTTTAAGATTTCTGTCATAATTGTGTTGTATTTAATATCTATGCTTTCTTTCTGAACCTCTTTCTTTTAACAAATATTTATTCCCAATGAATAACAACCTAGCTATGAAATTTGATAGCATTTAACCAAATAACTATCCATTTTGAACATTACTAAACTGCTCTAATTTTATGGAAGAATTGTACGCAGCTGATTGCTATAGTGGTCCACTGTGTAGCTGTGTTTGTCCTGATCTGTTGCCATTTACCATTATCTTATGTTTATACAGTCAGCTCACTTTGCACATGACTGTGCTGCACATGCTTGGTTTGAATTTATTCTGCAAGTCAATATTCACAAGATGTGGCATTAATGTGTTTCTTTACTTCAGCAATAAAATTTGTATTTTAGTCCCCTAAATAAAATTTAGATAACAAGAGCTGCTTTTTCACAGATTAAAAGCAAATAAAACTGTGAAAAAGTAAGATTAAACCCCCCAAATAAAGCCTGGTTTAGATAGATGTCAAATTTACTGAGTGCTCTAAAGATGTGTGATTTAAAGAAATCTATTTGTTGAGCTATAAGAGCATAAAAACCTTAATCAACCGTAGATCTTCCCAACATAATTTTAATAATTTGTCTTTGTTAAGAACATCTTACTCTGAGACATTCTCATGTATGCCTAAGCATTTTATCCAAGTACAGTTGTTAAAAAGCATTAAAAGTAATTTAAGCAAATACAATGGTAAATAGTAATTATAGGATATTTTTCTTCTTGAATCATTTTTGCTATATAATAAATTGCAATTACAGGTCAATATAATGTTATTAATAGATAGCATATACTGAACCATAAAGCATGGCACCTTCCTCTAAAAGAGAGATAATATGTAAACAGTGGCTTGAGTGTTTTTTTATTTTTATATGTTATAGATGGAAAAGAAAAAGAACACTCAAGATTTGAATATGCTGGAAACTTACTTTTCTCATCAATAAAATGTAAAAAAAGCCAGGTGCACTAGTGCACAACTATAATTGGAGCTACTTGGGGAGCTGAGGCAGGAGGTTTGCAAGTTCAAAGCCAGACTCAGCAATTTAGCAAGATCCTGTCTCAAACAAACTAAAAGTGTTGGTGGAGTTGGGGATATACCTCAGGGGTAGAACATTTTCCTAGCATGTGTAAGGCCCTGGCATGGATCCCCAACACCAACAAAAAGAAAAAAAAAATTAAGTCTTGGGGATATAGCAAATATGATAAAGTGGGTTCAATCTGCAGTATAAATAAATGCATACAAGAATAAAGAAATAAAATTAAACCTTTTAGTAATTCTTGGCTATTTCTATTATTTCCTTACTGGAGAAATATTGAATGGACAAAAATAAAGTAGATATTGAATTGAAGTTGTGTCTGTGTGTATGTGTGTGTGTGTTTGTATTTATGGGATTGTGGATTAAACCAATTATTTAAAAAAACTTCTACCAGGTAATTGTCATTTACTTCAAGTTGAGATCTTGATAAATACATCTGATTTTATTATTTTTTGAAATATCTTCTGAATTTTAGTAATTAATAGGTAATAGTTTCAAAAACTTGGAAATATTGAATTGTTACAGAAAAATGCAGCATAGAAATTTGAAAACAACGTAATACATTTAATACTAACCACTTCACATTATTGAAAAAGGCAGGAGAAAATAATATTTGCAGTTATGGGTGTACATCTTCAGAATGGCCTTGCCTTAAAAGTAAATTTTAACCTTTAGGAAATAGTTGTAGAATGAGAAATGATTAGTACCATAATTCATAATGTTGATTTCTTTAGCAGAGCAAGAGGGAAGTTTAGGAAGAGAAGAATTAAAGCAGACATGCTACGTAGGTGCTCTTTTCACAGTACAAACAAAGGGTGCTGAATGAAAACCAAATTAAATACAAGGTGAATTTAATATTCAAAATCAAATAAATTAAACAAAATAACTAGAAGAAAACATACAATTATTTTACTTTTTTTGAAATTAAACTTAAGAATATATATATTTGATTTCCCCCCCAGAGGCACTTAACCCTAAGCCACATCCCTAACATTTTTTCTTTTTTTCTTTTGACTCAGGGTCATCCCAAGTTCCTTAGGGCCTTGCTAAGTTGCTGAGACTGGTTTTGACCTTGCAGTTCTCCTGACTCACCCTCTGGAGGTGCTGAGTTTTAGTCACACACCACATTTATGAGCCATACCTTCTTCTTAAAATCAAGATAGACATTTTTAAAGGTATGTATACATGTATTCATGTGAAAACATTTATACTACACTATTACCAAAGCCAAAATTGAAGGAAAATGTCTCCTAAAAAGTAAAAATAGAATTAAAAAGCATTTAAAATTTTAACTGTGTGAGGAAAATAAACAAATGATAATAAATATTACCAAGAACTTCGGAAGGAATACTGACAATGATCACAAAAGTAATTACAAGAAATAAAAGAAGAAAGAAATCATAAATTGCTAACACACAGAAAGTTTATCCACACTGCTGATCAAAGGCATGCAAATTAAATTCAAAATAACACTCCTTCTAAAACTCAGAGCAGAATGTTCTGTCACCAATTTGCTTAAGGCAATTCTAAACTGAGAGCTCTTTTGATCTTCATCAATTTGTCAATCATCTTAAACTCTGAGGTATATATATATATATATATATATATGTGTATATATATATATGTATATAGTCATTTATTCAGTAAATACTTATTGAATGCTTGCTATAAATCTAGGGACTGCTCCATGCAAGGAGGATATAATGGTAAATAAGATAACCATGACCTCCACTCTTAGGAAGTATATTGTTCTCCCTGGATGAGTAAAAGCTTATTTTCTAGATAATAAATGTCCTATTAATGTGTGAATTTACTTCTGAGTCTGATTCTGCTGCTTCCTGATAAATATTTACTCCCATATCTGGGTGAATATTTTATTTGAGGAATTGGCAGTATTAAGCCCCAGGATCTTCTCATCTGACAATTCCCACATTTTCCAAGACCTACTGTTGAAAAAGCCTTAAGGACATTTTAAAATATTTAGATATTTGATAAGCTTTCTGAGCACTCCAGTACTGTGGCCACAAATTGGTCATAAAAGTTAGCTCATTTCTAATCTATGTCTCTTGATGCTTATAAAATAACTGAGGCTTAAATAGAAGCAATAGAGTTGAGTTTAGTAGGAATAGTTACATAACACTGTCACAGGAAGGCTTTTGAATTTTCAAGGTTTTCTCTAATTTAAGTTTTGTGTGACTTAACAAAAAAAGAACTAACAGCTACTGCTGAGGGAACAGGGAACACAGTGCCATGCATGAGTGACAACCCCTCCCCACCCACCACCCACCACACACACACACACACACAGATACACACACACACACACACACAATTTAACAGCCTGGTTTCATGCTGTGCTTGATGAATTTGGGGCTATCTTTTCTAACTCTAAGAACAAAATTATAGAAGTTCCTGTTTGTGATGGCAATATAACTTTATTGTAAGGTCCAAAGGCATAAGAAGCATCCTCAAATCCTTACTAACTGGAGTCAAGACTAACTCATCAAAGAGCTGAAGAATTTTTGTCAGGGTGGGGGGTGGGGGCTAGTGCCTCTCCCAATTGCTTTTGCTGAATTGAATTTAGGCCGATTACTCTTAATCTAAAACTGTGTTTAATGCTAAGCTATTCTACTAATCCAACTATTCAGTTTCCTAGGAGAGCAATCTTATAGGGTTTAACAAAAGCCACATTGATTAAATGAAAAATACCATGGGTGCTAAACAGATTTTTATATGGCTATGGTTGACATAATTTCAAAAACTTTCAAGCTTTATTTATTACGGATTTTCTAATGACATACAAATTTGGAGTTATTTTTTCCCCCCTTAAATCTGTTGTGTAACTCTGGATTTAGAATACATTTTCTAGAATTGTGTTACATGTATATTTTTCTTCACTCTGCCTCTTTGTTCTTTGTGGATTAATCACCCTACTAAGAACATTTTATATTTAAATGCTGTGCTTCTTCCAGAGCTCATTCTTGCTTTCCATTTAACTCTTACCCAGTAGCACAGACCACCTTCAGTCCCTACTGTTATAATCAGAATTCTCTGCTGTTTAATCACGTAGAAATATTGTCCATGATGTTCAAGGAGAACTGTTTAAGGTCATACTCTAGTCTTTCTCTATAGATGACAGGAAAGCCAAACATAACTGCAGAGTTACTTCTTTCTGTCCATGTTTCTTGTGAAAGTATTCTTACTACATTGATGTAGAAGTTCTAAGGAACAAAGCCTTTAATTTACTGTTGTGATTATTTTAGAAATAGTTTCCTGGGACATCAGGCATTAGAGTCCACTGACTTATATTTAAAAATTGGAACAATGATTTCACACAAGACTCATTACCTAAAAGACCTATGTATAGGTGGTTGTTTTCTCTACCTTCTTCTAAAGAAAACTGAATATTTATATTCTCCCACTTACCATTTTTCATCTGTGGGGAGTCTTTCAATCAAAGTCCCCACTAAACACTGAGAAATCTTCACAAACATATTACTGTCCTAATCACATATCCCAGTCACATTCATAGTGTTCGACCCAGCAATTTGGTTTCCAAGAAGCTATTCTAAAGAAATCATCAGAAATTCAGACAAATCTCTGTGAAAATTGTTCATCATAACATTATTCATGATCAAAAACTAGAACAAACTTCATATGCAGAAGATGAGACAGTTTCCAAAATTGTGGTACATGTTCAAGGTAAGATAGAACCCAGCTTTAAATAATGTTTAGTAATAATGCCAATGATCCTGAAGAGATTCTACCACAAATATAGGATGATGAACTTTGTTTCCAGGATCTAAACTACCCCAAATCAAATATGCATGCACGTAACAAAGAGGATCTCTGAGGGTAGAATTTTTATTGCTCTGTATCTCTGCACAGTCCAAGACTTACTAATTACTATGTGTTGATTTTGTAGTATGTTTGCAGAAGAATACCATTTATTTTTTCACAAAATTATGGAAAACTATATCCAATATACTGATAATGGAGGAAAACGTATGGATGCTCTTGATGAAGAAAAATGCATAGGACATGACTGATGGTTATAAAGTACAGCAGGAGAGTTGGGTAGAATTATATGGAGAATATGTTGACATCTGAGTGTTCTAATAGAAAAATAATAAATCAGGAGGAAAAGTAGATATCTGATGAAAAATGAAAATTCACTTTTGAACTCAGTTAGAGACAGCATTAGAACAAAACATGTGAATTTACATATTAATATAAGACCTGTAACTCAGGAGGGTTTAGAATATTTGCTAGATATTTTGATTACATTTTTAATTATTTTATTTTATTTTATTTTATTTTATTTTATTTTATTTTATTTTATTGCAGTGCTGGGGATTGAACCCAGGGCCTTGTGCTTGCGAGGCAAGCACTCTACCAACTGAGCTATATCCCCAGCCCTTGATTATATTTTTTAAATCCTGCTACTTGGTAGTCGGAGTAAATCTGTAATTGCAAAATCAAATGTGATATTGTTATAAGAAGCATTTTTAAAATTTATACCACTATAATGTTATACCAGGAACCAGATTATAGCAGCAGTTTTAAGTAAAACATACATAATTTAAAATGTTTGCATTAAAGTTGGGTACACCTATTTTCTTATACTGAGCTCTTAACAGAGGGATGGTTTGATTTATCTAAGGACATTCATCAGGAGTTAATAGTGTCCCCATGACAAGCTTTGCTCAGTTTTCCAGTGTTTCAAGCAAGAAGGGTAGATACATTCACTTCTCAGTTGAGAAGTGCTTTCTCTTTAGGAACCTAACTACTAGAATATGCATTAGATCCTTGTTTTTCCATTGTGCATAAACATTCATGCTCCCAAGTGGGAAATCTTTAGGGGAATTAAAAATATTTCTTACTTGAGAAAATAATGGTTTGTAGATCCTGCCTTAGGAAACATTGAAATAGTTTACCTAGGAATAGTTTTCCTATGACCTAGGTATCAGTAATTATCAGTATTATCAGTAATAATTACATATATTTATATGATTTATGATTCATATAAAATTAAAATATGTCTTAATTGTGTATACATTATGCAATATTGTCAATTTTATTCAGGAAAAAACAGAAGATGGCTAATAATTATTTTCATGGGTATGTGAATGAAGATTAAACATACTGTTTTTCTTTCAATCAGTGTGTCATATTTTATAGAACATAACAACATGCAGTGGAGTCATGTTCCCCTGCTGTCATTCCACTTACAGAATACCAGCCTAACACCACCCAGCTGGTAATGCTATGTTTGTTTAGGGAGGAATATGATATTTTTCTTGAAGTATAAAAGGCAACATAATTTTACATTTTATGCACTGAATTTTAATTCAAAAATAGGATTTGAGTAGGAAAAGGTTGAATATCCGATCTTGATTATTTCTTGTCACTGGGCCAAAGCTTGGAAGCCATCTCAAATAGACCTTTATTTTCACCTGCAGCCCTAGAGCATAATTGAATTGCTTGCTCAGGATATCACACACCACTCAATAAGTGGGCAGAGTGAACAATTACCTTCATAATATACCAGGTGTGCACAACTGCTCTGTGATTATAGTAAATTAATGTATAAATAACTGTTAATGTCAGGCATTAGATCAGGATTTTGTGTGGAAAAATGCATTGTACAAGGAAAAATAATATTTTTATAAATTATTTCATTCTGATAAATGACATATTGAATAAATTTTATTATAATTAGAAAACAATCTTCAAATTAACACTATATTACATCATCTTTATTTATAAATACTGTCTGTTTTCTTGATTCTTTGCTCAATGACCTGACATTTATGAAAAGATGCTTATTTCATATTTTTTTGCATGTACACAAGTACCTTTACAAAGGTTAATTTTATACATTAAATACACATATTCTTGCTTTAATATGCAGCAAGAAAACTATTTCCCTTAAATTTACATGATTTCATAATGCTGTTTGCAATACCTATTAAGTAATAGCTGTTTGTAATGATATGTTTTCCAGGGGACAGGAGAATAAGCAAAATAAAAACTCATATTATTTTAATAAATTTTGATGAATACTCATTCCTTGATTTCCACTGCTATATGAAAAGTATATTTTCTTCCATGTCCATTTGCCACTGTGCATATAACTCACAAGTGTCTAAGGTAATATTGATTGTCAAATCACATATTTCAATAGTTCTACATGCATTCGAATTAGTACAAGAAGAAAACTGTAGATATGGTTCAAGATTCACTCTGACAGCCTTGCATAGTTATATATCTTCAGACGAATGCTACTACTACTCTGTGCGTGTGTGTGTGTATTGAAGCCCAGTAGATGAGGTGGAATTTTGTTCTTATTAAGTCAGTTCTTTGACCTGGATCTTTATTTGCCACCTAAACTATAACAAATCGTATTTTAAGCTTGTTATTTATTATAATTTTATAGTGAACCTATCATTCCTACTGTTTGAAAATATGCACATATTGAAAATAGTTTTACGAAGTTTTCACAATCAAAAATGAAATATTTCAAACTCTAAAAACTTCTGTAACATTGATGCACACATTAAACCTAATAACAGAGATGGTTACTGAACATTAATATCATTCCTAATCTTTCTGCTCTATGGCAGTAGATTCTTGTTCTATATGGTAAAGTAAAACTTGGACACATGTATGTCAATGAGAATTCTAGTGGCTGAAAACTATTCTTAAGATATTTTAGTTTGCAGCAAACTGTTCTAAAAAACCTGGTAACTTTTGGGGGAGCACATGGAACTAAGAATAAAGCAGATCTGCTTTCCAAATTAGTTATTAGAGTCGACTCAGCTTAATGAGGTGTTAACTGTGCAACCACATGAATTGCTCCAAGACACTGGGCATAAGAAATACCTTTTGTTCTGTTTTGTTTTCCAAATCAAATTAAATCTTCCTTCAAGTTTCCATTTGGAAGGGTCAGTCAGGAGTCTAGTATCAGTACCAGTTGTTCCCTTTTTCCACTGCTGTCACCCTTGCACTTTGCCCAGCCCACCTTAACCATTCATGATGTCCTGTATGGGTTCCATTCCTTCTCAATAGAGCAGCTGTTCCTACTGGACTTTCCTCAAGCAGTAGGCACTGCTGCTGCAAAGACTTGCTGCTGCCTACAGACTGCTGAGCAATTGTGGTGTCTCCTTTGATGCCCTGCCTTCCCACCAAGTGAGTTTGCTTCAGAGTGGGATCCTGGACACTGTCACCTGCAAATTCCTCAAATGCAGGTCAAAGTCCATGCTGTGGAAGACTAGGGATTTGACAATTCCAAACAAAAAGCCCTAACTACCATTCCTGTGGACTGGAGAGAGGATCTTTTCATCATATCTAGCTGAGTCTGTAGCAAAAAAAGGAAGACCATCCAGTATTTAAAAAAAGAAAAAAAAAGTGAATCTGCTCCTTTCAACCTTACCTTTTTCTTCTTCATTTGCCTGGGCTTGTTTAGGTGAGGAAAAATGGTCCCCAACCCTCCTTGGTTCTTACACAGTTTCTACCTTCTGCCTATTTTGGTCTTGCTAATTTCCTACATGTATGAATTATAACTACTGTTAAAGCAACTAATGTAGAAAGATCATATTTAAATTAATATCTATTGTTCTTGCTCTTAGTATTATCTATAAAAGAAAAAGTGAATAACTTCAAATCAGCTGGTTCTTTGCCTTCACTCTCAAGCCCTTGAAGGGCTAGTCTCACATCAAAAGGTTTCATACTGAATTCTCTGTTTTTATTTTACTTTTCACTACTACTTGCCAGAGTTTAGGCTACAAGATGGGAAAGAAAGAGCAAGGATAATTAAATAGGTGATCAAAGACAAAGATCATGTTAGATAATTAAGCATTTCATAATTTCTCAATAAATTTTCATAAATTTCTCAGTTTCATATTTGAGAAACTGGTAGATTCAGATATTCTTTATTTTTAATTGAATTTATTTTACAAATTATTTTTAACAAATACAGATACATATATAGTAATGGGATAACATGACATTTTGATAGGTGTGTGTATTATACAATATTCAAATTATGATAAACATTTTTCATATATTCATAATGAAACTTTTCAAAATTCTTCTTTTAGAAATGTGCAATAAATAATGGTTATCTATAGAAAATCTGCTATGCAATAGCAGATGAGAGCTTATTCCAATCTAACAGCATCTTACTACCCATTGATCAACTTCTTCCCATATCTCCCTTCCCCTAAAAACCCCAGTTTCTAGCAACTGCCACTATATTCTCATTTGAGATCAGCTCTTTCAAATTTGACATATGAATGAGATAACATGGTACCTGTTTTTTCTGCAGTTGAATTATTTCACTTTAACATAATGATCTCCATTTTTATCCATGCTGTTGTAAATGTCAGAATTTCACTCTTTTTGATAATGAATAGTATTCCATTCTGTATATATAGCACATTTTCTTTATCCACTCATAGACACTTGTTTCCATTGTTTCCAGTTGGTTGTTTGGAAGAGTGCCACTATGAACAAGGGAGTGTAGATGTCTCTTTGACACACTGTTGTACATTTTAAACAACAAAGAAAAAAATTTTAAAACATTCTCAATACTCCAATTGAAAATTAAAGTTTCTTCTATATGGTTGAAATGCATATTTCATTTTTAGTTTTGACAAAGAGAAGCTTATGTCAGGTGACACATGCAATTTATCTCAAATTTGTTAATTTGCTATTGAGGATCAAAACAAATAATTATAGGATTTTAGTTTGATTATCAAGAGCACATATTTAAATTTAGGGTTGGACATGGAGGTGGAAATTAATAAATTGTGTCCTTACAAACTCATTGGACAGTGTTACTAGAAGACATTTTAAATCTAAATCTAAACTCCACTGACTGCAGTAAAGCAAAACTTTCATTGCTTTGTCCAAGCCTAGTGCCAAATATACTTCATTTTGAGAAGACATCTATTTTAAAATTGAATTAAATGCATTACATTAAAAATTTAAAAAATTAAAATTCCATTTCGAGTAGAAATTTGTGAAAAACTACCTCTCCGTTCTGGTATGTTGCCTGTTTTAGTTAGGTTTTTCATTGCTGTGACCAATATAACCAAAAAGAATAACTTAGAGGAAAAAAAATTTACTTGGTGCTCACAGTTTCAGAGGTCTCAGTCTACAGACTTATTCTACTGCTCTGAGCCTAAGATCAGGCAGGACACCATGGCAGAAGGGCCCAGCAGTGGAAAGCTACTTGGTAGCAATAAGTAAGCAGAGAGAGACATAGACAGACAGAAAGAGAGAAAGAAGAGATAAGGAAAGAGAGAGAGAAAGTGGGGGGGGATGGCCAAGGGAAGTTGCACCCTCAATAACCCACCTCCTCCAACCATGCCTCACATACTTAGAGTTACCACCCAGTCATTCAAACTAAGATGAAATGATTAGGTTATATCTCTCACAATCTCACATTTCCCTTCTGAACATTCCGTATTAATACAGGAGCTTGAACTGGGGCAAGGCGGCAAAGCACCTCGCATCCAAACCACAGCATTGCCTTAATATAAGTATCAGTAGGTTTATCTAAAATCAAGTCCAATTTTTCTCCATATTTACTTTAAATCATTTAAGATTTAAATTCATCTTTGAATTTTAAAGATTTGGCTATGACAACAAACTAATACATAATTCCTCATTCAGTAATTGAATTTTGTTTGGTTGGAACAGAAAATGATGTGATATTCTTGTATAAATATACCTTCTCTATTTCTGATATAATTGGGAAAGTAGCATACCAGGTCAGAAACCATGGGAAAATGTAACAAAAGGAGCATGAAGTAATGTGGCATTCTTGAATTTGGGTGTGCATGCCTGGATCAAGTCACAAAAAATTCAAGTACTGGCAAAATATAATAGATTTTTAAGAAGGATTAAGTATGGATTGCTCATGCTTCAATGAATAAAGGAAATATTGTGTCTCTCCCTAAGATAAAGCTTGGTTTAGTTTTGTCTCTGCATAATTTTCAAGTTAAAAAAAATCTTTTGACTAAGTCAGAGGTATGAACAAAAATGATTTATAGTCAGATCAGAAGCCAAGAAACTAGTGCCAAAAGAGTGGTAAGATAATAAAATACTGACCTTGGATGGAATTGGAATTGCTCAATTATGATTCAAAAGGAAACTGTTGATAAATTAAAATAAACCACAAAAGCTGGTCACTGGGGCCACTGTTGGAAAAAAAAAAAAAAAAAGAGAATCAGACCAGTGTAGGTTGGATTTATTCAAGTTTTCTATTGGCTTCCTTGAAGAGAATACCTTAAATAAGTATATGCAAATAGTTCCCATATCTGTTGAATTCTTTCTTTCTTGTGAAGAATGTTTTAAAATCAGTTGTCAATTCACAGCCAGGAGCAGTGAAAAACTATTAGACATCCTGCCTCTGAGCCAGGGAAGGTAGTACCAGCACTCAGAGACTGCTTTATTTTCTCATAAGGAAATTCTTGCTTCCCAATATTACATATTTCTATATTCTATTTCTTCTGCTTCCTTAGGCACACAAAAAGTGAGGCTATGGGCTCCCACAGCTGTTTCTCATAATAAAACATGATTCAACTACTTCCATATTTCCACTCTCCTCACAAGAAGAGTGGTTGGGCCTCAGAACACCCACTCCCATCCCTTGAGATTCAACTTCTTTTGGCACCTTTTAATGATTAATTCCATTCCATCATTGTTGGCTTCATGTCAACACAATTCTGACCCAAGCATAGATTCTAGATTTTCCCTTCAAATCTTGTTTCACAGCTTAAATAACACTGGAATATATAAAGTTTAATTATATAGAATAGGAAATAAATGTAAAGAGAATATGCAGCTTTATGATGTGCTTGTATAATGTTGGTTACTACTGTCAGTTTGGGATCTACTCCAAGGGTGCCATCTCTTTGATCCCTGCATGTTCCATGTGGAGGTCTATGTGGAGCTTCAATCAGAACCTGCTCCATCTTCCTCCACTGCCAAGAATTTCCTCAAGCACATGGAGACCATTCAAAGTCTAGACTACAAAAGAGAAGCTGAGATAAATTATGGGGTTCACTAGATACATTCCTTAATCCCTCTATGCTTCAATTGCTTCACCTGCAAAATGACATGGAATTAAATAATACATGCTTCAGAAAGAAATTGAAACTGTCATGATTAAATTAAGGTTGTGGATAGAATAAGCAAATTCTCTCTAACATCAGAGTCTCTGCCAGATTCATCAATGAAAATAATGCTAATTATTTCAATATAGTCAAATTCAAAACATACGTGAACATCCTATGCAAAGCAAATATAAACTCAGAAATGCATAAAAGTCTTTTAAATGGATATTAAATGCCCATTAGCTAATATAGTCATCAGCAAAGATGTCCATGAACAACAGATAGTTTGTGCTTGTCAAGGGTGATCAGTCAGTCTGAGACTCAGTATGCTCTCTGTGTGGTCTTGGGTGGTCAGAATGTTGGACATACCTTGGATCTTTGGTCATAGGAGAAGCCCTGCTTTTGAGGCTAGATTCTTTTGCGGGTAGAGCTGGAAGAGGGATGTTGGGCTTTTCAACTTCTGCTGGGACTTAGACTCACATCATCTCTGCTGTATCTCTCTTGCTCATATACTTGGGCACTAAAATGACATATTCTAAGCTTTTAGGGGTAAAAGTAGTTCTCTTTGCCCATCAGCTCTCCTTCACTCATTCTGAGAATTCTTCAGAGGTCAGAATCTGCAGAAAAGGGCTGACTGTTAGCACTTCTGCCCACATCTACTCTCTTGCCCCTTTGTGATTATTCTCAGGAAGCATCGGGTTGACCATATGTTGCTACGTAGTTCTGATTTAACAAATCATGTGAGTTTGTCACTGTTTTGTCATTTACTGACTTTTACACCCAGAGCCTCATTTGACCTCTCTGATTCAAATTACATTGTCTAGAAATCAGAGATAATAATAGTAACATCTAAGAGTCTTGCAGTGATGAAATGATGTCATGGCTATAAAATTCTTAGTACTGGTCTAGCAGAGAATAAATTCTCTGTAAGTGGTAGCTCACATCTTGTAGGAGAATAAAAACTGTACCTCAGTGGTTCTGGATCTTACAATCCCTCTTTGATCTCCTTCAGTCCAATGATCCAAGGACATATGGTTTTATGTTTTGTGTGATAATTTGAGTTGGAAAACAATGATTACAGCCATTATCTAGCCTCAAATTATTACACTAGGGATTTCCCTTAAAAATAATGCTAATTTTCATAAGTGTCTTTCAAAAGCAGAAACATTCCTTTTTTTTTCCACTAAAGGGAAACATAAGCCAGAACCAGAGCCTGTCTGGAATTTTTTAAATGTATAAACATGTGTTTACTATTGTGTATAGCAACTGTAATTTGACTATAGTTGACTAATTCTGATTATATTTGGTTTATGTCTTTCAAGAGCAATCAAAAATAATTTATTTACTTTTTATATGACTTTTAAATTGTCCTCAAAAGTCATTATGTATGAAAATTGTCTTCTTCCGTTTACCATCATTATTATTTAGAAAAGTTATTGTATCATTTAAAGTGGTCATTGATTCTACAATCTACCAAATTCACAGGGATTGTATCATGATGTTTGTAGAATGTGACAAAATTCACATTTGAATTATCATTGTATAGCTATTTTAGTGCATTTTTAAAAATGTACTTATGACTGAAATGCTATAAATATATACTGTGACAAGTATTATTTCAATATTAAAAGAAAGAAAAATTAAAGGGCTTAGTAAATCAGAATGAGTCACTGAACACTGGTAAGAAAAGAACATTTATAGTTATCATTTTAGGGCATTTTTGTGCCCTAACAACTTTCTCTAGTTTTTTAACATTCTTGGGTTTTTATTCTTATATCTTCTTATTTATGTATTTCTTTTTTAAATCATCATAATTCATTCTTAAAATTCAACAGTTCCAATTATAATGAGTTTGAGAACAACTAGAAGGTAAGTGGATACAATATTATTCTAATGACTTTTATATTTATTTTCTGAGAAGAATGATTATTTATAAAGAATGTATTTGTGTTGGTATGAGTACTGGTAACAGAAGCAACAAAGAAAAGAGAAAATTTCAGAATACAGGTCACATCTTAGAGTGCAGAGAGGGAATCAGTCAAGGATGAAAGACCACTCTGCATTGTCCTCATAGTAGTTAAGATTCTTGAGTAGCTTTCAAATTAATATGCCAGATATTAATATCCAGATATTTTTGGCATAATGAGTAACATCTTTCATGGGTCAGAACAGGCTTTGATAATAACTAAATAAATGAAATAAGATGACCTTTATCATAGAGTTTGAGACGAATTGTCCAATATACTTTTAGAACAGATATAAGTTGAATAGTAATAAAGCATATGAATCATAAGACTAGCTGACTACATAATTCACACAAATAGCAATGTTTGTGCTTAAATAAAAATAGCCATTTTAAAAATAAAATAGAAGTCCACTAAAATCAGATATCATCACTTAATGCCATTTCCCCCTAGCAATAGTAATCAACAGTATTATTTGGATAAGTCAGTCCTTATGCTCATACATATTTTTACCCTACAAAAACCAATAGAGTTATGCCTTATAGCTATATCACAAAAAGTTTTACTTTTTTCTTTATTATTAATGATACATACTTTTGCTTTTATGAGATCTATGCTTTAAATAAACATACTATTTTATTTTGTAAATACAATATAAACATGCAAGTAATATATTTAATATATTCATATACATATCATACATATAAATATATATACATACACACATTGGCCACATTTTAAATATGTTGAGGACCATATTTAGGGTTGAGCATTTCAAAATGGACTGTGTGCAAAAACATTATATTTAAGTCCCCCTTTTTAATGGGGATGGAAAAGGTCCTGAAAGAAACTTTAGTTAAGAATTGTATGTTGAAAACTTCATATTTGCATATCTCTGGACTTGGTTTTGTGGAGGACAGAGGGAAGTTGCTGGAATTTACCTCAACAATTTACATCTTACTTTTGAAGAACTTTTACATGGATTTACATGTTATACCTTCTACTAGTGTGCTTTTCTTCCCTAAATATTCCCTCACCATTTATCTTTCTTTTTCCAATATTTTTCATTCTCAAAACATTTTTAGTCCCATCTGTTTCATTGAAAATGCTTTTGAAACAACTTCAAATGTATTTATTTGTTTAATTATTCATAATAATGTTTCCATACCCGTTCTTGAAGTACATGTTAGACTCATAAGAGTAACTTGAGTGCTTACAAAATTATAGACTCTCACTAGACTACATTTTTTAGGAGGGTTTAATGGTCTACAACTTTACATATGGTGGGTATTCAATAAAAACATATTCTATAAATATTGTCTTAATACAGAATTAACTTACATGTAATAATAAATTAGAAACAAAACAAATTATATGCATGGATTTAATTATACAATCAGTTATAATCCTAACACATTTGTGATAGGAAGCTAGGTAGTCAGTCATTTAGTTCGGTTGATGTTATGATTTGGATAAGGGATGTACCCTAAAAGTTGATGTGTGAGACAATGCAAAAATGTTCAGAGGTAAAATTATTAGATCATCAGAGACATGGGCTAATCAATAGCTTAATACACAGATGTGGATTTACTAGGTGGTAACTGTATGCAGGTAGGATGTCCCTGGAGGGGTTGGTTACTGGGATGTGACTTTGGGGTTATTTTTTGTCCCTGGTGAGCAGAGTTCTCTCTCTCTCTCTGCTTCCAGTTACCATGTTCTCAGCTGCTTTCCTCTGCTGCATTCTTCCACTGTGACATTCTGCCTCAGCTTGGGCCCAGAGCAATGGAGTCAGTTATCCATGGACTGAGACCTCTGAAACTGTGAGCCAAATATATTTTTTCATCCTCTAATTGTTCCTGTCAGGTTTTTGGTCACAATCATGAAATACAAAATTACTACTTCAATACTTATTTGGTCATTTTCTTCACAAAAATACATTTTTTAAAATCAAAATTTGTTTCAAAAGGGCAAATGAAATCAGTATTAAAGTCCACATTTGCACATTTTATTATATTTGACAATACTCCAAAACAACTTATGAAAAATGAATTGCTCATCAAACAGATATTAATTTTTTAAGTCTATTATTCAATTTGTCTAAACCCATTTCCGAAGGATTAAAATAAATAATAAAGAAAAAAATAAAGTAGAAAAAGTAAATGTGAAGTACCAGAATGTTTTTTATTATGGCTACTTCCTTAATCCATTCTCCATCCTTTTCGAGTAGGCAACAATAGTGCCAGAACCATAAAGACAAAACGTTAGAGCAAGAACGTCATGCAAGAACACAGGCTATTATCTCCACAGGACGCTCATCATCATCTGAAGTCACAGAGTGGTATGAATTCCCTCACACACAGAAGCTGAAATGCCACTGGGAATGTTTCAAGTTACCAGCAGAAAAGAGGAAAATGGAAACCAGCATATGAACTTCCTTTATATCATCTGCACTCAATAAATGCTAAGTCAAATTCTTGTTTTATTTTTTCCTCATGACAAATATACTTAAGTAATTGGATGTTTCCATCTTGTGGAACTGGGAATTTTATTCATATTGAAATTCACAATCGTGGCTTTTCATATGGAAATTACTAATCCTTAAATATTCCAGGATAAAAGGCTAGTTTTTATTACTTCAAACTTTGTAAGGAGGGAACAGACCCTGCCGAAACAGATGCTGCTGTTACATAATGTATAATGCCATCAATTATAAGTATTTCAGATTACAAGGAAAATTCATTTGGTGATGGTTTCTTTGAAAACAAGCACATTATTAAATAATTGAATTGAAATGGATCTAAATAGATATTAAATAATAATCAAAATATCATATCATACTATATATCATGTTATTATCACTATTATACCTATTCCTGATCTTCTCTCTCAAGTATATTTTAGCCTACCTCCTTTATCCAGGGTAGTGCATATGTCCTATTGCATCAAACTTCTATTAATTTTTATTATAGTACATTATGAAATGAAGTTATTAAATAATGAAAAAGGATGGAAAGCCAATCTTTTTCATTGTTTCCTTATCTTTGTACTTTCACATTGCACATTGATTTATAGACTCCTAAAATAATGTCTTACTGAAATGAAAGGGCATTTAAAAGTCATTTAGTCCAGTGAGTTATAACATTATTTTATCAGCAAATTTTTTTTCTTTCAAATAAAGTTGTATATAGCACCCCAAAATAAAAAACAGATGGAAAGTGTTACACCTCTGGTTTAATAGAAAGAAGAAAATTTGGCCCCATCCCCTACACCAGAACTTTTAATTTCCCCAGAAAGAATTTTGATGACCATTGATCTGCCAATCTGCCTAGAATCTAGAATTCTTTTCTTTCTTTTTTTTTTTTTTTTTTTTTTGATAGATCATCATATGCTCTCTCTTTCATAGCAGTTCCAGTAACAGAAGACATGGTGCCTTACCAAAGACATCATTTTTTGGGGGAGTGTGGAAATATGTCAATTATTATAAAATAAAAACTATCTCCTAGATTGAACTCCCAAGAAACATTTCCCCTGGGTTTTATTCATGTTCTATGGTGATTAGCTTCTTCAATGATTTTTCAGATATTTGAATACAGTATAACCTTTGTCACTCTGAGCAGAACAAAACACCAATAAGAGTAGTGAGACTTACCTTTTGGAGGAGTGAAGGAGATTTTGATTCCTGGTCTCATCTCCATGGTTGATGCTGTGTTTGGGAGACAGATAGTTGTTTTGTTTGTTTTGGGCATGGGAGTAAAGATGAACCATATAGAAACACCTACATGAAGTTTGAATTCTGGTTAAAGCTTCCCCAGGAATATATAAAGCATCTAATATTTTTAAATCCTTAGAATTGGTCAGGGATTAAAATTAACACATTAAATATAAGGGAGACCGAAAAAATAAATAGATAAGATAAATAAAAACAGTTTGAGAGGCAAAAAATATAGGAATTCAAAGTAAAGCCTTTTACATAAGGGGAAGAACATTTTAACAGAGGAATTTATCCCACAAACAAGAAATGTGATAATTAAGTTAAATAAGGTTGTATCTCACCTACTCGAAGAACCATCAAATCAACCCTGAGTGTTATGGAGTCTTCCAAATCCATATGGCTTCCCAAAGACAAGTCTGCCAGTCATTTTTTGAGATAGTAACTGTGATATCTAATTTATCATCCCAGTATTTAAATTTTTTTTCAATTTGCTCTAGCAACATTGTTGCAAGTAAGAAATTTCTCATCTATCCCTGGTTCTGTCCCCAGCCTTGTTAGATTTTGCTGTGCTTTGGTGGGATCATGTTTTGTTCTACTTTTCATTATGCATCACTTTCTCAGAAAGAGAGGTTAGAGGTCACTGAAGACAGAGAAAAATTTTTTTAAAAAGTGGTTACGTACTCTTCATTTAAGAATATGTCGGCCCAAATCTTCATCATGTTGGCATAAGATCAGACTTCCTTAACAAGATTCCCAAAGCACAAGAAATCAAAACAATCAGTAAATGGGATGGATTCAAACTAAAGAACTTTTTCTCAGAAAAGGATACAATTAATAATGTGAAAAGAGAGCCTACAGAGTGGGAGAAAATCTTTTCCACTTGCACTTTAGATAGAGCACTAATCTCCAAAATTTATAAAAAACTTATAAAACTTTACACCAAAAATACAAAGAATCCAATCAACAAATGAGCCAAGGAACTGGATAGACACTTTACAGAAGATATACAGGTGATTAATAAATATATGAAAAAGTGTTCAACATCTCTAGTAATTAGAGAAATGCAAATTAAAACAACTTTAAGATTTCATCTTACTCCAATTAGAATGGCTATCATCAAGAACACAAACAATAATAGATGCTGGTGTGGCTGTGGAGAAAAAGGCACACTTTTACATTGCTGGTGGAGTTGCAAATTGGTGCAGCCACTCTGGAAATCAGTGTGGAGATTCCTCAGAAAACTTGGAATGGAACCACTTTTTGACCCAGTTATCCCACTCCTTGGTTTATACCCAAAGGACTTAAAATTAGCATACTACAGTAATGCAGACACATCATTGTTTATAGCAGCTCAATTCACAATAGCTAGATTGTGGAACCAACCTAGATGCCCTTCAACAGATGAACGGATAAAGAAACTGTGGTATATATACACAATGGAATATTATTAAGTCATAAAGAAGAAGAATATTATGGCATTTGCAGATAACTGGATTGAATTGGAGATTATCATGCTAAGTGAAATAAGCCAAGCCCAAAAAACTGAAGTCTGAATGTTTTCCCTGATAAGTGGAGGAAGATATACAATGGGGTTAGGGGCGTAGGGGGTGACAGAAGAATGGAGGAGCTTTAGATTACATAGAGGGAAATGAGAAGGAGGAGGGAGTAGGGGTATGAAAAATGGTGGAATGAGACAGACAACATTACCCTATGGACATGTATGATTACACAAATGGTATGAATCTACATCGTGCACGATAGAAACGAAAAGATGTACCTCATTTGCATACAATGAATCAGAATGCAGTCTGTAAAAATAAAAAATAACTTAAAAACAAAGAATGAGTAAACTAGCCAGCCATGCCGGCACATGCTGATAATTCCAGTGACTTGGAGGTTGAGGCAGGATTATCCCAAGTTCAAAGCTGATCTCAGCTACTTAGCAAGGCCCTAAGCTACTTAGTGAGATCCTGTCTCAAAACAAAAATTAAAGAGGGCTGGCAATCCCCAATTCCAAAAATAAAAAAAATAAAAATAAAACCAGAAACAATATCCAGGAGCAATTTAAGGCCTGTGATAGACATTGGGACACAGTAATAAGGACAAAGCACAGAGGAGACTCTGTAGAGCATTATTATCATCAGTGTTGCCAGCGGCCTCACCAGAGCTAGCATGAAACAGCTACTATCAGCCTGTGTTGGCTGCTCATTTTGGAGATGCAGTATCTAGTTTAATTAGCCCTGTATTTATTTTACATGTGAGTAAGATGGCACAAAGTGATTAAGAAACCCAGCATCATGCAGCAAATGGAAAAGCAAGGATTTGAAAATAGTCTGACTCCTGAAGCTCAGACTTTTAATTGTAATACTTCATTTTGAAAAATTAGTTATACAACAACAAAAGAAAATTATATGCAGCTTAAATTTTCTTGTCTGAAGAAGTTAAACAATTGGAATATAATATAAGCAGTAAAATTCAATAAAACATTCAAAATGTGAGCTAGAGAAGAGGTATACAAGAAAAGTAAAATATAAGTTATGAAGACGAAAAAGAACCATCGACTCTTTTAGGGCTTGTTAAATCAGAACTGATACATCCAAACAAGCATGTGATCAGCAGAGCTGAGAGGATATGCCAGGATGTAAGAGACAGACAGATTGTTATACAAAAATCACAAATGCATTACTAAAAGAAATGAGCTATTAAACAATGAAAACTCAGAAAAGAATCTTGCATGCCTCATACTTAGCAAAAGAAGATATTTAACAAACAATATTTGAAAAATCAATGTTTTCCCTCTCATCTTATGATGACAAAACTGTGCTATAAATAGTCTTCAATAAAAAAATTAAAAATCAGAGATGAAGAGTACAGAAAGCATATCAATTGGCATAAGTATAATTACTATACTTGACAAGAACAAAAAGAACAGAAGCAGTAATCAAGGATATTACAAGAGAAATGTCTGCTGACGTAAACCAAATTGAACACTCACATGAAAATTCCAAACCACAAAGAATCAAATGAAATAGGAATTGAGACACACTGGCATTAATATTTTAATCAAGTCATCCAAAAAAGGTACGAAAATGATACTGACTTTACCTCATTTGGATAAAAAGTTTCAGATTCAAGAGTTAAATAACAACATTAATTATTTGTGTGGAAAAGCAAAGAAAGATAATGATAATTATACAAAGACTGAGAAAATAAACCAATCACACAGATTTTCTGAATTAAAAGTGCTGGGTTAGAAAAAATAAAGACATCAGGAGCAGGTGAGAAAGAGTACAATAGGATCTGTCTGAAATGAGGATTGAAATGATTTAATATGGGGCTGGGGATATAGCTCAGTTGGTAGAGTGCCTGCCTCACCACCACAAGGCCCTGGGTTCAATACTCAGCACCACACACACACAAAAGGAAATAATTTAATATGAAAGTGACCCTAATTTATTACAGAATACATAGAGAAATTTTGTCAAAATAATTACATTTATTACATATGTATGATAATATGATGAGACTTAGGTGGGAGTCTACTTTTGCAAACTTTAGCTACAATTATCTGAAATTCAGAATGTCTCTTAACTCCAAGGCACATTCATATTTTCAAATTTATTAGAAGAAAATCAATAGTTAATATTGATAATATGAGGTTGCTATCAAGAGAAATAAAGATGCAAATATAATTTGTTTCTTTTTTAATTTGTTAAGGAAGCAACTCGTTAAATCAAATAAGTAAAATTGTATACCTTCTTAAATCACTAGAATAAGAAAGAGGAAGAATAAAAGAAGACTAAGAACTGTATTGACACAAAGAAATCATAACAATACAAAAAAGGAAAAGTACACTGATGCATAAACATCAGAATATATAAATATATATAAAATATAAATTATATCCAAATTTAAAATCAGAGCCACAGAGTTGGTTAGAAAAAATAAATTGAACCAGGCATGATGGCACACATGTATAATTGCAGCTGAGTGAAACCATGTCTCAAAAAATAAAAAGGAGGCTGTAACTCAGTGGCAAAGTGGTTTCAATCCCCAATACCAAAAATAAGTAAAAAATTAATTAATTTTATAACTTAGGAAAAAAATAAGCTAAGGATTAATAATAGAGACATGGCTAGTAACAAGCCAAACAAATATTTTAAAGTGTCTACGTTCAATGTTATAAGGATATAACAAAATTAATTGTGTCTTTGGATGTTTGTGTGTAGCTTTTTTAAGTCTGTGGCATGAAAACAAAATTCCTGCTACATGAACTACGCTTCTGCTCTTCTATACTCGTCTGCTTCATTTTTGGTTGCAGGATAAACTAGAAGATCTGACCCGGGCCATGGTCTAGTACTAGAGGGAAAGACTGATAGAGGAACTATAATGACTCTTGAGGCTTTTGCTCAGTTTTTGACATTGATGTTTTGTTGGCTAAAACATTATATGGACAAGCTTGAAGTCCATGGGTTGGAAAACATACATCTACCACTAAAAGAAGCAGGTATATGAAGAAAAAGGAATTATACAAAATCTACCTACTCATGGGTAAGTATCAAAGTCATGGTAACACTAAACACACAGACATGCACATGCCCAACTCACTTTTAATACTGTAGATCATGACATATTACACCACATAACACGCATAACCATTAAAGGTGGTGAAGAATCCCTTTATCTGAGAGACGGTGAATAATATTAGACTTTGAGAAAATTTCCCATGTTAGTAAGAATAAAAACAAACTTCATAATCTGTTAACAATATAGAACAAAGTTCTTAGAATTGCTCAATCTCTTGACCTAGTAATTATTTTTCTGGAATTTTATCCTAAAAAAAAATAAAATACAGGTATTCATGTATGAAGCTTAACAATTTATATTCAGTTAATGCATAATTTTGGGATAAATTAAAATATTCTTAATAATCCAGTCTTTCAACATGTGATTGTATAACATTTAAGTTCACTTGAAGATGCAAAATACCTATATTATCATTTGTAGAAAAAAAGGGCAATGTACAATGATATCAAATTTACTAATGGGTAGTTAAGTTTTATATGATTCTTGTTTTCTCATTTGTGACCTTCCTAATTATGTAACTATTTGCTTTGCAAATTGAAATAAGAAATAATTGAATAAATTGAGGCATTAAAAAGTGAAGAAGTTGGGCTGGGGATATAGCTCAGTTGGTAGAGTGCTTGCCTTGCAAGCACAAGGCCCTGGGTTCAATCCCCAGCACTGCAAGAAAAAAAAAAAAAAGGTGAAGAAGTTGTTGGATTTGCATTGTATTTCAGAATTATCTGAATTACATATGTAAAATGCAAAAATATCTTACAACAGTATATTATAAAACATGATATAAATTCAGATAGATACTAGTGGTCAAGGGACAACATGGAAATATATTAGGCTTTAGATAGGGCATTGTAACAAAAATGCTTTCTATTTATCAGGTATAGCACTACAATCTTTAGAGGTGATATTATATTTAAGCTTCCTAACAATCCTATATGTTATATATTTCTATTATAACTCCTTCTAAAAAATGAGAAAACCAAGATCAGAAAGAAAATAATAATTTACAAAACTTCACATTTAACAATTGCTGGAACAGTGATTAGAGCTCAGGTTGTTGGAATCCAGAGAGATGCTTTAACGCTATCCTATAATGTTCTCATCTTCCTTGAGAAGACCCACAAATCACTTAATCTTGATATTATTTAAAACTCTACAAACTGTTCTTTAGTAGCTTCCTACAAGTGAATAGTCTCATTAATTAAATATCATTTTCTCTCAACTTCAAAGATCATTTTAAAAATTTAAATCTGTGGTTTATCTTGTTTCTATGGCTAATGTGCAACAGAATAGGTCTCTTTTTTATTTTCCATATTTTTATTGGTCCATTATACTTATACAAAATGGTAAAATCTGTCATTATATATTTGTATATGCACAAAGTATAGCAATATAATTTGGGTAGTGTCATTCCACAGCATTAGGTATTTTTCTTGGAAACACTTATGCAGGGTTTATCAAAACCTATTACTACTGGGAAGCTTGAGTGGCGATAGGAACATACCACTGATTTCTTTTTTAATTTAGTTATGCCAGAGGGTCTAGAAATGCCTTCACTTTTGTGTCCAGTGAATGTTTTAAAAAAACTTTACTTATATATATGAAATAAAAGCAACGAGATGAGTCAATCAATTAGACTGATAGCTTGGGGTCATGCAGATGAAACAACTAGTTCATTGACTTGTCATTCGTATTTCATTCAAGAATATGGTATCAAAAAGTCATGCAGTTGAATTTTCCAATGTGACATATGTTTTTGTATGTTATGAGTGAAAGTTTATCGTTCAAATTAGAAACAACAACAACAAAAATAAAACACATTTTTTGGTCTACCCCATATGGGTAACTGATATTATCACAGCTAGTGCTGGGTGGCATAGAATATTTAGCTTCTTTTTGCAGAAAAAATGTTTTAATCTTAGGGAAAAGCAGCATTTGGCAAAACATCAATTCCTCTGCTTTTGTTCATCATTTGTTTGAACAAAAGTAATTATGTTTACAACAAATTAAGCATCTAAATTTTTCTTTGGTTCCTGGTAGAGTCTTTTATATTCAACTGTCAGTGATATTAAATCTGTCTGGTTTTAAATACCATCATCAGAAAAGCAACATTCTTTTTTTTTTAAATTACATGTAGCATGCCCATCATTTTGTTTTATTAATGAATGTAATAAACATCATATCAAAAAGTCTACACAAATGCCTCAAAAACAAATTACTGAATATTCATGAATATAGATTTGGAGGTAAGTTGCAAATGAGTAAATCTTTAATGAATATTTTGTAAAGTATAATCAAATATATTAAATGTTGCAAGATTATTTCATAGGCACAATATCTAGCATTAAAATCAAACCTAACACATTCTAAATAATCAACAGTTTTATGATACTTAGGTTCCTGGACAACTTTAATTATTTTTCAGACATAACATGTGACCAAAATTCATGATTCCAGATACTAAGCCTTTAGTATTTACATTTTATTAGTACATTTGTACAAATAATCTACTGTCAATTTAAGATAGATTACCAAATATTCCTAAATTTTATATTGAGTAATAACTTTTAATTCAACTTTAAAAGATTGATATTATTTTTCTTATATATGTATGATAAAATAGAAAAACAAAAATTAGCCATGATTTTCCCTACTTGACTTAAAAAATCTCAGTTTCTTTTACAACAAAATTATATTCATTTAAAAGAAAGGGATGCAATTTTTCCATGCTTACCTAATTCTTTAGAGCTGATGTATAGCAATGCATCAGTTATCCTTTATGAAAATTTGTCATGTAGTTTATTTATTTTGGCTCAGTTTTCTTGAGAATCAAATGGGTATGATGATAGAACCTCCTTTGTAGGGCTATTATAAGTGCTTGTGATTAATACATGCTTGGTCCTTAAAACAATGCTGGTAAATAACCATTCAATCAATGGTAGTTCTAGGTCTTTCAGTTCACGCTATGCCTCCTCTTCTGCTTCTGCCTCTTCCCTCTTCATCTTCAATTTCATTGGCTCTCACCTATCTCTGGACCATATTAGTAGTTGCATATTTCTATTTCTGTGCATTACAGTATCTAAAAATAGGTTTGAGCTTTAATAACTTTAAAATCACAACTCAACAGGATAATTTTCCATACTTTTAACTGTATTATGTTTCTTATTAATATTCAACATAATCACAATTTTATGTTACAATCAGTTTTAGACTATAAAACATCAACTACTCATTAGTGACTTAAAAGACTGCATTTTAATCTGATCTTTAAAATTATTTTTGAAAGATAACAACAGTTTTGATGGGGCCCAAAGTCTGATGGACACAGATCAGGTAACCACAGGGTCCATGTCAAAGAATATCCTTTACCATCGACTGGCCTGAGAAAGTTGCATCTAGAAACTGCTCTATTTGCCCACACAATGAAATTAAAATTAAAACTCTATTACATAAAATTTACAACAATAAATGATTCTCAGAGATATCTAATGAATTAAAATTTCAAATTATATTTCAATGGCTTGTGTTTCCAAGTTTTTGAAGTTAGTAAAGCTTAAAAATGCACTAAGACATTTGAGATATACTATATTGTTTATTTTACATAAAGTCTTTAATGAAATTAGCATTCATCAACTCAGAGTAATGAACTATATATATCATAAAGCATGAGGAAAAGTGTCTTGTTAATTATTTCCTCTGAAAATATTAAATAGAATTTTTAAAAATAGAAACTTAGAGAAAAATCTTGAAATGGCAAAATTTATCATGATGAAATTATAGGACCTCTAACATTTTTTTCATTTTTGGAATCCACCTATAATCTTCATCATACTTCAGGAAATAGAGTTACATTTGACTGTTTTAAATATTTCCCCTGCTTATACCACACACTATTAGTAGAAAGCTAAAACTGATCAACAGAACAGAGAAACTCTTAAATCACAATATGATTTCAACTTAAGAAAGATAGGCATACTTTTGCCCAGTGACAGCTCTCACTCAACAGCTATATTAATCTGCACATTTTATTTTGTATATTTGGTCAGTCAGTTAAAAAAGAAAAAAGACATACCTTACTTTTATACTGATTGAAGTATTAATGAGCGTAATGAATTTGCTATTGAATTACATAATTATACAAAAATAATAAATATGAATTAGTATTAACTGCATGCAAATTATATACGTGGGACTTTTCCAAATGTTTTCCATTTTTAACATATATTTTATTTTGACTTAAGTATTAGCATCATCTGAGTGTACAAATAACACAGAAAATATAGTGAAGCCATGAACACATGGCTTGGGAGATACTGGATGACACTGTCTACCTCAGATATTACATGTAAGAATCAAAATTGGATATGTTATTTATCACTGGGCACAATTATTGCTCTACAATAAGC
>JAJEJO010052389.1:0-11532 GCA_020662805.1 Glaucomys volans
TGCAAGTTTGAAGCCAACCTCTGCAATTCAGCAAGTTGGTACTACAAAGTGAAAAATAAAAATGGTGGGATTTTGCTCTGTGGCAGAGCACTTGTGAAGCATTTGTGAGCCCCAGGCCTCAATCCCAAGGACCACCTCCCCATTAGTGGCACTAATAGCAACAACTCATACTGATAATTTCCATATGTGAAATTTGTTTTAAATTTCAAATTTGCTTTTCCCTGAGGAGGTGGGTCTTTCCTAGTGCTTAGCTTCACTTGGTTTGCTTTAGGGAGGCATCATGGTAGATCAGAAAGGGAAGGTACTGTGGAGATTGACTCATTTTATTTCCACCTAACTACTTCCTGATTTTGTGTCTTAAGTATGTCTCTTGGAGCATTAAAAACATTATGTAATATGAATAGAGGGTCATAACAAAGATCCAAATGAAACTTTATATCATCCACTGTGAACTGGAATGTTAACTGCAGCATACTGGCTCACATAGCAAGGAAAACATTTGTTCTGAGGAAAACCACTTTCTAAATATGAATTGGAACGTTTAAATATTTCTCCTTTCTTGTTATTTCCCTTTAATGTGCTCTGCTCTCTATGGAAGCAATATGGAGAGTAGCTTTAGGCATGAATGTGTAGTCTCAATTAAAATGAAGTCACTTGAGTTGCACACTGTTGTTCCAGACTTTGTCAAAGGTAGAAATCAATGCTTTTACCTGAACCCATGAGTTGTTTATTGAACTAATAATTATTTTATTTAAGGTTTCCAGAATTTCCTTCTCAACTTAATCAGAACCATCACTTTGAAAGAGATAAATGTTGTATTCTAAGAATTGTTTTACTGATTACCATGTAAGATTGTCAGTTGGAGAGAAAAACAACACTGTCATTTTGATTTATGATGTTATATCCCATTACCATGATGCAAAATCACTGAAGTACAATTGAACTGACCCCACTCCCAGTCAAATTTGAGAAACTAATGAAATTAGTACTAAAGTCATTTAAGTTGGTGAGGAAAAATGGGTATCCTAGGACTTTTATAGTAGCTATTAAATGGGAAATCTTGATAATCCTGTTGCTTCAAACTTAATACATTTTTATAATTTCCTAGTTGGCTTGAATTAATATATGTAAATTATAAACTGCATTTTAATATAATAAGTTTAAGCTAGGTGAAGAATCCTGTTACTCAAAATCACTGCCATTGATTGGTTTCAGAAAGATCAAAGCATCTTCAAAGCTTAATTAGCTTTTTATTTTGTATATGTGCATTTAATTAAAATGTGTGAGGAACTTTGATAATGAAAAAGTCAGGTATTAAAATTGAATCATGTTTCCCTAGCTTGCCCTTGGTTTTTGTTACAATTCTTGGTCATCATTACTAATATTAATACAATGTTATGTAGGGCTGAACAATTTCTTCTGCCCATCTTTGGTTCATGGTTGAGGCCCCAACTGCAAATGACAGATCAGCAGGAGAAAAGCTTAGAAATTTATTTTATGTTAAGTTTTACCTGAAATGAAAGCCCCTGCAAAGAAATGAAGAAACAGGTAAACCTGAGCATGACTATGCTAAGTTAGATGCAGAGTGCAGGGTCTTGAAAAATCATGTGGGGCAGAAAGGGTGATGACCTGGCAGAACCTCTGAGGCCTGTTTGTTCACATTCTCCTTTGTGGCCCTTGCTTTGGAGATAAGGACGCTCCTTTTCTCCAGGTGTTATGGAGTATCTCTCACACAAGGGTCTTGTTAGCTGCTTCAGGGGAAGGCCTGAAAAATTTACCTGGATTTTCTGATCTGTTCTAGAAGGGGAGGTTGGGAAAGGTTAGAGAGAACTTTGTCTCAAACAATTTTGGCCTATAATATTCAATATGCCAAGGTACCACATTTTGTAGTAGGATGTGTTGAATCCCATCAGAAGAATGATGGTCATGTGGATTCTCTATGTTACATGTAATAGACACAGGTTGGATTCCAAGACTGGCTAGATGTGGGACCTCTGGTTCTGTCTACTTTCATGGTGATCACATGTGGCAGAAGGTGGGTCTCCCTTCTGTTCTATTGCTCCCTATCCAGGTGTCTAGGACACTTCACCTCATGTTGAAGGCTGGTAAATGGAGAAATTTTCTCCAGGAGGGGCCTCCATGGGAGGATGCTAAGCCATATATTGAGGGCCAGACCAGTGTTCTTCCTGCTGACTTACCCAAGGTAACACTTGGGCTGCTCCCTGGACCACATCCAGAGGTGCTTTCTACTATTTTATATGTTTTAGAAATGGGGTCTCACTGTGTTGCCCAGGGTGGCCTCAAACTTCAGAGTTCAAGTGATTCTTCTGCCTCAGCCTCCTAAGTCATGGGACTACAGTGGCATGCTACCTTGCCTGGCTTCTTCTATGGTAGACTGAACATTTGGAAAGTTCATCTGTTTTAAGGGGGATACATTCATATTAAAATTATAATTTTTGGAACATTTGTAAGGGAAAAGACTGTCACTTGTGTTTGAGTTTCTTCCTAATTAGCCATTGACAAGAAAGTTTCAAGAAAAGAATATAATTTTTTTTTTTTTTTTGAAACCAGGGATTGAACTCAGGGAAACTCGGCCACTGAGCCACATCCCCAGCCCTATTTTGTATTTTATTTAGAGACAGGGTCTCACTGAGTTGCATAGGGCCTCACTAAGTTGCTGAGGCTGGCTTTGAACTCACAATCCTCCTGACTCAGCCTCCCAAGTTGATTGGATTACAGGCGTGCGCCACCGCGCCCGGCAATATAAAATTTTTGATGTTCACATTATTATAACTTCCTGGTTGAAGTTGCCTTAAAGTTGAGTTTTTAAAATGCTTGAGAATTTAAAAGTTGTATTTTTTGATGAATTAATGTGTGTGTGTGTGTGTGTGTTTTATTGGGGATGAACCCAGGAGCATTCTGACTCTGAGCTACGTTCACAGCCCTTTTTATTTTGATACAGAGTCCTGCTAAGTTGCCCAGGCTGCCCTTGAACTTGGGATCCTTCCTCCTCAGCCTCCTGAATAGCTGGGATTACTGACACATGCTACTGCACCCAACTAACATGTTATTTTTATCAGACTATTGAAGATATAATTTTGAAAGCATTGCTTGGCACTTTGGAGTATGTATAAACATAAAAAAAGATTAAGCCTTATCTATAGCTAACTACATACCATAGAAAAAATCAAATAAGGGATAACTAAATGGAATACCTTTGGTACGTTTAGGGTGTCTAAGAGTGAAGGGTAGAAACTGCTAGGATTTACCTGGTGCCCCTGGGAACATCAAGAAGTGTGGAAGGTCTGAGACTATTTAAAGGCTCACAAGGTAGCCAGCAGTTTCATGGATGCTGGCAGAAGACACAGCTCCTGGGTTGGAGACAGAAGACTTTACTATGCATTGTAAAACAAGCAGCGTATTTGTATTTGTTCCCCTTGTAGCAAAGTTCCATGGGTGTGATGTGGAGTGTCCAGGTTGTTGTCTACACATGCTCTTGCTTTATTATAGGAAAAGAACTCTGAGCTTAGGGAATCAATTTTTCTTTTTTCATATTAGAGATCAAACCAATGTACACTCTCTCACTGACCTACAACTCAGCCCTATTTACGTATTTATTTAGAGACAGGATCTTCTTAAATTAGTGAGGCTCTTGCTAAGTTGCTGAGGCTGGCCTTAAACTTGTGATCCTCCTGCCTCAGCTTCACAAATCACTGGAATTATAAGCATGTACCACCATCCCTCACTGGAGGGCTTTGAACTAAAAAGCATTATGGTCTTATTTTTATTTATTTCTTTTAAGAAGAAAGTGATTTTAAAATTTGTTCTAATTAGTTAAGCATGACAGTAGAATGCATTTTGACACATCCTACATATATGAAGTATAACTTCTCATTTGTGTGGTTGTACATGATATAGAATTACCCAGGTCATGTAATCATATCTGCTCATAGATAAATAATGTCTGATTCATTCTGCTATCCTTCCTACCCTCGTCCCCCTCCCCTCCCTTCACTCCCCTCTGTTGAGTCCAAATTACTTCTATCCCCTCCTCTCACTGTGAATTAGCATCCACATATCAGAGAAAACATTCGCCTGGTGGTTCTTAGGGATTGTCTTATTTCACTTAGCATAATATTCTCCAGTTCCATTCCTTTACAGGCAAATGCTATGATTTCATTCTTCTTTAAGGCTGAGTAATATTCTATTGTGTATACATACAACAGTTTCCTTATCCATTCATCGTTGAAGGGCACCTAGGTTGGTTCCATAGTTTAGCTATTATAAATTGAGCTGCTATAAACAATGATGTGGCTGCATCACTGCAGTGTCCTGATTTTAAGTCCTTTAAGTATAAACCTAGCAGTGGGATGACTGGGTCAAATGGTTGTCCCATCCAAGTTTTCTAGGACTCTCCCTACTGCTTTCTAGAATGGTTGCAACAATTTGCAGTCCCAATGTATGAGTGAACCTGTTCCCCCACATCCTTGCCAACATTTATTGTTGCTTATATTCTTGATAATTGCCGTTCTGACTGGAGTGATATGAAATCTCAGTGTAGTTTTGATTTGCATTTCTCTAATTGGTAGAAATGTTGAACATTTTCATATATTTGTAGATCAATTGCATTTCTTCTGTGAAGTGGCTGTTCAGTTCCTTTGTCCATTTATTGACTGAGTTATTATTATTATTATTATTATTATTATTATTATTATTATTTTTGTTGTTAAGTTTTTTGAGTTCTTTATACATCCTGGAGATTATTGCTCTATTTGAGGTGTGTGTGGTAAAGATTTTCTCCCAACCTGTAGGCTCTCCCTTCCTTTGCTGTGAAGAAGCTTTTTAGTTTGATTCCATCCCATTTATCAATTCTTGATTTTACTTCTTGCACTTACGGAGTCTTGTTATTGAAGTTACTTCTTAAGCCCTGAGGTGGAGATTTGGGCCTACCTTCTCTTCTACTAGGCGCAGGGTCTCTGTTCTAGTGCCTACATCTTTGATCCACCTTGAGTTGATTTTTGTGCAGGTGAGAGATAGTGGTTTAATTTCTTTTTACTACATATGGATTTCCAGTTTTCTCAGCACCATTTGTTGAAGAGGCCATCTTGTCTCTAATGTATTGCTTTGGGCACCTTCTTCTAGTGTGAGACGACTGTATTTATGAGGGTTTGTCTCTGTGTCCTCTGTTCTGTGTTCCATTGGTCTATGTGTCGGATTTGGTGCCAATGCCATCTGATTTTGTCACTGTGGCTGTGTAATGCAGTTTGGGTCTGGTATTGTGATGCTTCCTGCTTCATTTTTCTTGCTATTGCTTTGGCTATTCTGGGTCCCTTATTTTTCCAAATGAATTTCATGATTGCTTTTTCCAGTTCTGTGAAGAATGTCATAGGAATTGCATTAAATCCGTATAACTGTTTTGGTTCTATGTCCATTTTGACAATGTTAATTCTGCCTATCTAAGAACAGGGAGATCTTTGCATCTTCTAAGCTCTTCTTCAATTTCTTTCTTTAGTGTTCTGTAGTTTTCACCGCAGAGGTCTTTACCTTCTTTTGGTAGATCAATTCCCCAAAAATTTATTTTGTTGAGGCTATTGTGAATGGGATAGTTTTCCTGATTTCTCTTTCAGCTGATTCATCATTGGTGTATAGAAACACAACTGATTTATGGATGTTAATTTTATATCCTGCTACTTTGATGACCTAATTTATTAGTTCTATAATGTTTCTGGTGTAATTTTTTGGATCTTCTAAATATAGAATCATGTCATTGGCAAATAGTGATAGTTTGAGTTATTCTTTTCCTATTCATTTCCCTTTCATTTCTTTCTCCTGTTTAATTGCTCTGGCTAGAGTTTCAAGGATGATGTTTAATAGAAGTGTTGAGAAGAGGGCATGCATGCTTCCGGTTTTTATAGGGAATGCTTTCCTTTTTTCTCCATTTAGAATGATGTTGGCCTTGAGTTTAGCATAGATAGCTTTAACAATGTTGAATTATGTTCCTAGTATCCCTAGTTTTTCTAGTGTTTTGAAGATGAAGGGGTGCTATATTTTGTCATATGCTTTCTTCGCATCTATTTGGATGATCATATGATTCTTGTCTTTTATTCTATTGATGTAATGTATTACTTTTTTTGGTTTCCATATGTTGAACCAACTTTGCATCCCGGGTTGAACCCCACCTGATCATTGTACACTATCTTTTAATAATGTTTTTGAATGCAATTTGAAAAATTTTATTGAGAATCTTTGTATCTATGTTCATCAGGGATATTGGTCTGAAGTTTTCTTTCTTTTATGGGTCTTTCTTTGGTTTTGGCATCAGAGTGATACTAACTTCATAGAAAGAGTTTGGAAGGATTCCCTCCTTTACTTTTTCATGGTATAATTTGAGAAGAATTGGTGTTAATTCTTTTTTGAAAGTCTTGTAGAATTCGGCTGAAAATCCATCTGGTCCTGGGCTTTTCTTAGTTGGTAGGCTATTGATGGCATCTTCTATTTCCTTGCTTGAGATTGATCTGCTCTAATTGTGCATGTCCTCCTTGTTTAGTTTGGGTAGATCATGTGTCTCTAGAAATTTGTCAATGTCTTCAAGATTTTCTATTTTATTGGAGTATAAATTTTCAAAATAGTTTTTAATTCTGTATTTCCATAGTATTCATTGTTCTATTTCCTTTTTCATCATAAATTCGAATAATTTGAGTCTTTTCTCTCTTTCTCGTCATTAGCAACTAAAGGTTTATAATTTTATTTTTTTCAAAGAACCAACTTTTGTCAATTTGTTGAATTGTTTCTTTTGTTTCAATTTCATTGATTTCAGCTCTGATTTTAATTATTTCCTATGTTCTATTGCTTTTGGTATTGATTCGTTCTTTTTCTAGGGCTTTGAGATGTAATGTTAGGTCTTTTATTTATTTTGACTCTCTTTTAATGAATGAGCTCAATGTAATGAACTTTCCTCTTAGCTCTGCCTTCATGGTGTCACAGAGATTTTAATATGTTGTATCATTATTCTCATTTACCTCTAAGTATTTTTTTATACCCCTGATTTCTTCTGCTATCCATTTGTCATTCAGTAGGAAATGATTTAGTCTCCAGATGTTAGAATAGCTTCTATTTTTTATTCTATCATTGATTTTCTAATTTCATTCCTTTATGATTTGATAGGATGCAGGGTATTAGCTGTATTTTGTTTTGTATTTGATGAGAGTTGCTTTATGGCATAAGATATGGCCTATTTTAGAGAAGGATTCATGTGCTGCTGAGAAGAAAGTGTATTAATACATTGATGGATGGAATATTCTATATATGTCTGTTAAATCTAAATGATTGATTGTATTATTTAGTTCTATGGTTCTTTGTTTAATTTGTGTTTGGAAGATCTATGCAGTAGTGAGAGAGGTGTGTTAAAGTCACCCTGCATTATTGTGTTGTGGTCTGTTTGATTCTTGAAGTTGAGGAGAGTTTGTTTCATATACATAGATGCTTTATTGTTTGGGCATAAATATTTGATTGTTATATTTTGCTGATGTATAATTCCCTTAAGCAGTAGGAAATGTCCTTCTTTGTCCCTTCTGATTAACTTCAGCTTGATGTCCCCTTTATCTGATAGGAGGATAGAATCCCTGCTTGTTTATGTGACCCATGTGAGTGATATGTTTTTTCCCCGTCCTTCACCGTCAGTCTGTGGATGTCTTTGCCTATGAGGTGAGTCTCTTGGAGACAATATATTGTTGGGTCTTATTTTTTAATCCAAACTGCCAGTCTATGTTTTTTGATTGATGAGTTTAGGCCATTAATGTTTAAGGTTATTATTGAGATATGATTTGTGTTCACGGTCATTTTGTGTTATTTCTAGTTTTTAATTTGAATTGGTTTCTCCTTTGATAGACTATTCCTTTAGTGTAGTTCCTCCCTTTGCTGTTTTTCACTTGTATTTTTCATTTCTTCTTCATGGAATATTTTGTTGAGAATATTCTGATGAGCAGGCTCTCGGGTTGTGAATCCTTTTAATTTTTGTTTATTCAAGATTATATGTTTTGTCTTCATTGCCGGAGGTTCTGTCTTCCAAGTGATCTAGCTGTTGGTGATGCTTTCTATTGAATTTTTAATTTGATTGCTTCCTTCATTTCAAGGATATCTGTTTTCTTTCCAGAATCTCTTTCTCTTTATTGAAGTGATATTTTGCTACCTGTGTTTGCTCTCTTACATCATCCTTTACTTCACAGATCTATTTATGTACATTTGAAACTCCTTCTCTGACATTTCTTCCAGTGTGGTGTTGATGGATTCTGTTATTGGAGTATCTTGGTTTGCTCAGGGCAGTTTTTTCCTTGCTTTTTCATGTGTTTGTGTGTCTACCCATCTAACAGTGTGGATCTGAGGCAGTAGAGTTTCTACCCTGTGGACTTACTGTGTCCCTGAAAGTTTCCAGTACCTCACTCTTTAGGGGGAGGCAAATAACAACAACAACTAAGGCAAACAAATTTATAGCATTAAATCAAGTTGTTCCTACTAAGTCATCTATAATGTTAATTATCATAAGAAACAGAAATTATATGATCAGGGAAAACTGGAAATCCATCCATAGCAGGATGAAATTTAACCCTTATTTCTCACTCTACACAAAACTCGAATCAAAGTGGATCAAAGACCTAGGCATTAGACTAGTAACCCTACACCTACTAGAAGAAAATGTAGGCCCAAATCTACATCATATCATTATAGAAACTGACTTCCTCAACAAGACTCCTGTTATGGTTTGGATGTGAGGTGCCCCCAAAAGCTCATGTGTGAGACAATGGAAGAAGGTTCAGAGAAGAAATCATTGGGTTATGAGAGTCTTAACCCATTCAGAGAATTAATCCCCTGATAGGGATTAACTGAGTGGTAAATGGAGGCATGTGGGTGTGGCTGGACTAAGTGATTCATTGGGGGTGTGGCTATGGGGTATATATTTGTATCTGGTAAGTGAAGTCTCTCTCTGCTTCCTGATCATGATGTAAGCTGCTTCCTTCCACCACACTCTTCTGCCTTGAGCTCAGGAATGGAGCTTGCCTTCTATGGACTAAGACCTCTGAAACAATGCACCTCAAATAAATTTATCCTCCTCTACAATTGTTCTGGTAGATCTTTTAGTCAAAACAGTGAAAAAGCTGACTAAAATGACTCCTAAAGCACAATAAGTAATATAAAGAATCAATAAATGGGATGGCATCAAACTAAAAAGCTTCTTTACAGCAAGGAAACAATCAAGGAAATGAAGAGAGAGCCTACAGAATGGGAGAAAATCTTTGCCACCAGCACCTCAGATAGAGCATTAATTTCCAGGATATACAAAAAAGTCAAAAAGCTTAACAGAAAAACAACCCAATAAATAAATGAGCCAAAGAACTGAACAGGCACTTCACAGAATAAGAAATATGAATAGTGAAAAAATACATGAAAAAATGTTCAACATCTCTAGCAATTAGAGAAATGCAAGTTAAAACTACACTGAGATTCCATCTTACCCTAGTCATAATGGCAATTATTAAGATAATAAGCAACAATAAATGTTGGCGAGGATGTGGAGGAAAAGATTCACTTATTCATTGCTGGTGGGACTGCAAATTGGTACAAGCACAATGGAAAGCAGTATTGAGTTTCCTTAGAACACTTGGAATTGAACCACTATTTGACCCAGTTATCCCACTCCTTGGTCTATACCCAAAGGAGTAAAAAATCAGCATACTACAGTGATGCATCCTCATAAATGTTTATAGCAGCTCAATTCACAACAGCTAGATTGTGGAACCAGCCTAGATGCCCTTCAACAGATGAATGGATAAGGAAACTGTGGTATATATACACAATGGAATATTATTCAACCTTTAAGAAGAATGACATTATGGCATTTAATGGATGGAACTAGAGAATATCAAGCTAAGTGAAATAAGCCAGTCCCCAAATACCAAAGGCAGAATGTTCTCTCATATGTGGATGCTCACCCACAAGCAATATTAGAAGTTCATTGGACTAAACAGAAGGGAATGAAGGGAACAGATTGGGAATAGGACTAGGAAGGACAGTAGAATAAATAGAACATATCTTTCCTATCCACAAATATGAATACACGACCAATGTAACACCACATCATGTACAACCATAATAATGGGATCCTAACTGGAACAAGTTATACTTATTCTTTGTATGTAAAATATTTCAAAATATACTCTACTGTCATGTAAAAAATTTACAAAGCACTACCATTGGCATTGTTGATTCTATTGTATGTTCATTTTTAGTATCTTGTAATTTTGCTCTTTTGCTTAATATCTTCTTTTTTCTAGTCTTATTCTTATAAAATTTACTTTTTCCAAACTATTGAGATGAATGATTTGCTAATAATTTTTTAGTCCTTTTATGCTTTACTTAAAAAAATCTGTTGGGGGGGAGGAATTTCAGCCAGCTATAGGCAATTTCAAGAAGCTTTATTGAAAAATGGGCTCAAAGAAATGAATAGTAGCCAGTGGGGTGAATACTATATATATACTTTTTTAAGATGAGAGAATTTAGAGTATGTTTGGGGAGGAAAACATTTAAGATGTTAGAAGAGGTGTGAGAGAGGAGATAGGAGGGAAAGGATCCAGTGCACATGTGGGAACTTTGCCCTTGGTTAGATGTAAGAACCACTGATCCCCTATGACTGGAATCGTTTTATCTAGCTTTTTTGCTGCTGTGACTAAAACGATCTGACAAGAATAATTTTAGAGAAGAAAAAGTTAATCTAGGTTTCAGAGGTCGCAGTCCATAGACAGCCAGCTCCATTGCTTGGTGCTTGAGTGAGGCAGAACATCGTGGCAGAAGAGTGTGGCAGAGCGAAGCAGCTGGGCTCTAGACATCACACCAGGAAGCAGAGAGAAACTAAGCTTGGCTCAACAAATATACCCCAAAGTCATGCCCCAGGGAACCACCTCCTCCTGCCACACACACACCCTACCTGCCTTCAGTTACCACTCAGTTAATCCCATCATTCTTAAAAGTCATTGGCTTTGTCTCCCCAGCACAAGGCCCTGGGTTCAATACCCAACACTGCAAAAAAAAAAAAAAAAAAATAGTAGGTCATTGGCTTAAGGTTCTTATAACTCAAGGATTTCACGGATAAACCTTCTTGCATTGTCTTACACATGAGCTTTTGGGGACACATATCTAAACCATAACAGGAATGAGGTCAGAGAATGTGGGCACAGATGCAGGTAAGTAGGTAAAGGCAAAGGTAGTTGTGAGACAGCATGCAAGCTTTCACAGGATAATTTTTTAAAAAATTTCCTTGAAACAGAAATAGTAGCTGTGGTTATCAGCTGAGAGAGAGAGAGAAAGAGAAGAAGAGAAGAGGAGAGGAGAGGAGAGGGGAGGAGAGGAGAGGAGAGGAGAGGAGATTGAGAGTTGGGTTACGGTGTATGAAGGTTGGAAGATTTGGGGATAGTTCTGACCAGAGTCTAGGGAGATCTGGGGACACAAGTAAATCCCATCACAGCTGAGTCTCACCTGGAG
>JAJEJO010052391.1:0-20699 GCA_020662805.1 Glaucomys volans
AAATATTATCTTTGCATAGATCCCTTAAAATACAATAGCTAGATCAATAAGATAAATTCTAAGACTTTTTAAATAATTTATTGATCCCTATCCTGAAAGATACTACCAATTCTAATACAATAGCTTAAGTTAATTTAAATTAATAAAGCCATTATCTATAGGATAAACATGCCATAAAACTAATTTTCAATATTTGTACTGACTCCATTTTGTAGCTTTGTAACTCAGCCCAGTAGTAGAGACAAAATCAAATTGTATATTTAGTGGAAACTGGGCCTTCTTTTATTGTAATGCCCTTTTCACCTCAACAGCATTGATTTTCATAATAGGTAACTTTTATTCATCTTCTTGGCCAAATAGAAATATTTATTAAGTCATTTCTTATTGTTTAAATATTTGTACAATGCTAGGCCATTGTCTATAATTTAAGGTAATATTGCTCCTGTTTATAGCAATCCTTTTCTACAATTAAAACAAATAAAAATAAAAGGGGAAACAGATCCCTAGGTAAACTCACTTAATTTCAAAAAATATTAGAAAGCAACAGTGAGTATATCTAGCATTAGAGCAGTCAAAATGGGGCACAGATTTTTGTAATAAAATGTGACTCCATTTTATGCATTCATCACATTTATTTGCACTGTTCTGTGTTCTCCATTATCTTATTTACTCATTTCCCTCATTGATTTACCAATATCCCTATTGTGTTTGCCAATTTTTTTCCATGTATTCTATCTGGAAGTGAATGAATGCAGCCATATGGGTGACAGCACCCCCGCCACAAACACAACCCTGGCATTCACACACTCATTTGTACATTTCCTCAGTCTTCACACTCATACTCTACCACACTTACATATGTGCCTGCAAACCAATATTTTGATCCTCGTCACTGATGCCAATGTAACAATTAGGATATCATTTGAGAAAAAGTAAAAAAGAAGTTTTATTGTTTCTCTACCAAAGGAGAAGGATGGAGGACTCCTGTTCTGAGGCTGGGATTCTGCCCCTCACGGGGAACAGGAGATTTTGTAAAGAAATATTTAAGTCCAAGTGCTCCCTGTGTATAAGGTGTGATTCACTTGTGTATATGGGAGATAGCCATTGCTTAGAACTTCAGCCCATCCCTGAAGTATAAATTATTTGGTTTCCATGGTTGGTGTGTGGTCAAAGACAGATAATTGGTTTAGTGTGGGAAAAGGTAATCCTGTTTTCCAAAGGTTAGGAAAAGGGAGAAGAAGAAGAAGATAAGAAGTCCATTTAAAAATAAACCCCAATGGAAGAGCAGCAAGGGTGATAGATAAAAGATGAGCTGGACCTCTGTGATGTTTTCTCCAGGCCAACAAATGCCAGCAAGAGGATGGTAATGTGTGCCCTTTACATTCCTTCCCAGCCCCCACAGTCCACTGACAGCACTGCACACATCAACACTTGAACAGGCTCTGGTGTTTGCTGTTGATGTGGGGGTGTGATGAGACAGTTGATGTGTGGGGATACTCTGAGAGTGTGTGTAATACAGAATGAGTGACGGTGAGCAGACATGGAGGTCCTGTGGGTTAGAAGAGGGCAGAGGGCCTGTGGATGGGTGCAGTAGAGAGTACAGTAATAGGGACATATCAGAGGGGGAGAGAGGACAAGGGGTACAGAGTGTGGTGCTTCTTAAGTGCACTGGGGAGTTTAAGGGCATGAAGGGCAAAGCGTGCACATAAATTAAGTGAATGAGACAGCTGGTGTCTCAGATACTAAGGGTGGAGCAGTCCTGGGGACAAAGGACATGGTGATGGCGGAGACCATGAGATCAAATGCCTAAAGGGCATTGGTAGGAAAAATTCCAGGGCAGTTAATATCCATAGGGATCACAGGACCCAGGGGAGGAGAGCACAGGTATTCCTTGATTTAAAGATTATTTGATGAAATGGCAAGCATACTGATATGAGGACAGAAGAACTGCAGAAATGCTCAATAAATAGACCTACAAATGATAACAGAGGTCAGAGGTGGTCTTGTGTGGGTCTCACAGGAGTTGCTCTTGGAGACCAGGTAACAGCTGGTGGGGAATGGTCTGTGTAACAAGGTGAATTTTGTCATGGCTCCCAGGCATTCTGTGCAGGGACTTGTTTGAATAATTTTATATGGTCTGACATTGCAGGACTCTCCCTAATTTTCTGGACCTGGACCTTGGGAAATTTTATTTTGAGTCTAGTAGCCATGTGTGTCAGAATCCAGAAACAGATGTGTAATTAATGAGTTGGTCAAGAAAAGGAAATGACATAAACCAAAGCTTCCAAAGTGTGTCAAGAAAGAAAGAATTCTAAAAATGTGTGTATGTGTCTGTTAATGAAATGGTCTCCTGGGAGTTGTGAGTGGTACAAGAGAGAAGCAAAGGGCAGTGACAGGAGCCACAACCTGTGTGTGGAGGATAATGGGACAAGGGGACATAATGGGGACTATTGGTGATTTGGTGATGCAGTGAGGATGGGAAGACAGTGAGCCCAAAGGGAGTGAAGGCCACAGAGGAAAAGCACAGATGCAGATGTGTGGATGGGGACACAGTTATTTTTGGAGGGGCATGGATTTTGATACCACAAAAGTTTTGTGGCTTAGGATTTGAAGGGGGCCAAAGAAGTCAAGGCAACTGAATTGAGGTCATTTTCCCATACATAGATATTGATAAATAATGAGGAAAGTCAGGTAGCTGAGGGAAGGTGAGGAAAATGTCTTTGTTCTTTTCTTTTTCTATATCAAACACTAAAGGAAAACAACTTAGAGTAGGAAAGATTTGACTCATGGTTTCCATCCATGGTTGCATTCCTCTACTACTTTGCCTTTGATGTGAGGCAGAACATCATGGAGACACAGATCTCGATGACTGCTCATGAACAATATGACACCATCCTCCCTTTATTAATTACTTCTGTACTAATTCAGGTGCAGATCAGGTCACACTCTGCTATACAGTTAGGTGTGGGGCTTAAGACTACAAAACATGAAATTTGGGGAGTAGAGAATTCAAGCCATAGATATTCAATAGGCATATTTTCAAATGTAGCTGTGGTTTTGCAAGACAACTGAAAGCTGCCTAGAGAAGTAGAAGAAAGGGATTAATTCTTTCTCAGGCAAATGGTAAATCCTCCATCCAAATGCTTCCAGCAAGACCACTTACTCTGTATTGATCAGAACTTGAAATGTATGTCCACAACGAAAGATATACATCAGTGTTTATAGCAGTTTTAACATAATGGCCCAACAAGAGAAGCCATCAAGGAGGTCCTCAACAGGTGCATGGAGTGAGGAACTGTGGTCATCCACACAGCTGGATATCATTCAGTGGTGAGGAAAGATAAATTATCAAGCCATGAGAACACATGGAGGAACCTCAAAATGTATATTCCTCAATGAAAGAAGGAATTCTGAAAGACTACACACTACAGTCCTCTTATGTCTGGGCAATTATAGACAGAGCATGGCAAGGTCAGTGTGTTTTAAAGGACTGGTGGAGGGGAAGGGATGGATCGGTACCGCACAGGGGATCTTTATGGTGCTGAAAATTCAGTAGGATAGAACAAAAATGGGCCCATAACATAATACATTTATCCAATTCCCAGAGCAGGTAAAAGAGTAAACTCTAAAGTGAAGAGTGGACTTTAATTGATAATAATCTACATATACTTTGATAGCTGTAACACAGATCACACAAACTACAGTTATGGAGACTGGTTGCTGGGAGTAGGGGTGAATTTGAAGTCTGTACTATGTGCTCCATCATTCTTTTACTACAGATTGTTTTAAGAAGTGATTTGTTAATGTGAAGATACATGATACAAACCAAATGACTATTAATGGCTATTAATTGGAAATGCAAGGTGCATTCACAGTTTCATAAGCAGTATCATTCAGAATGCAAAGCAACTAAAGGAGAAAAACCTTATGATGGTAGGAAAAAATGAATAAGAGGATTGGACAGCACTCCACCCACATCACAATAAAAATGCTAAGCAGATTATATAAATGGACATTTTCTGATAACAGTGTTGCCCACTACCATCTGTGGTCCCATCCACAAGAAAATCACAACCCTACTGCCCTAAACCTGCTGCAAATCTGCCAGGGCCAGTGTCCTGTGGTGCTTTCATCACAGACACAATGCCTGTCGAGGAGAATTCCATCCCCCAGCAGCAGTGTATCTGTACAGTCCAGTAGTGGCCACTGTCTATCAGCACAACCCTAACTTAGATGACAGGAGAGGTAGACAGAAAGTCCACTCCTGTGGTTCTATCCTCCAGGGGCAGGCCAATGGTCACCCAGGATAGGTGATTTCCACTGTATAGCTCGACTTTAATCACTGCCTCTGGGTGACCTGAGGTGAGCTGGCAGCCCGGTCCTCATGCTGATCCTCAGAATGACCCGAAAATGAGAGGATGTGGCAGTCTACCCTGAGATGACTGACAGTAAATGGTCCCTATTGGACTCTCATCCGAAGAGTCCTATGCCAGCACAGTTTTCTACCTGAGGGACTGCTGTGATATTTCCCATATCCCTACCTGCACCAGCAACTTCACTGTTTATGGATGTATTGGTTCTCGTAAGAATACAACTGAGCCTCAACACATGAATGTGTTCTGATTTAGAGAGTGAAATGTGCTAATTTTTAAGATTGAAGATGGGGCCAGGAGTGCAGGGTATGCCTGTAATCCCAACATCTTGGGAAACTGAGGCAAGAGGCTCACAAGTTCAAAGCCAGCCTCAAGTGACTCAGCAAGACCTGTCTGAAAATAAAAATGTAAATAAGGGCTAGGGATGTGGTTCTGTAATTAAAGGCCTCTGGATTCAATCCTGGGTACAGAGGAATAAAGGAGTGTTAGATGAGGATGTGACTATATATCTACATGCATTGAAATACATCAGTGTGATATTTTAACAACATGTGGAAGTTTGCAATTATACTGCTACTGCTGTACAGATCCCAGCAGGAGAGGTGTGATTCCCAGATGAGAAACCAGGCAATTCCTTCCTTGTGTCATAGGAGGCAGCAGGAGCATTGTGCTCCCACCAACTTCCCTGTCCCCTGTCAACTGCAGTCTGGGTGGTGTGGAGTGGCTCAGGTGGATGATGCACAGGACAGTAGTGTGCATAACTCCTGAGGATTCCTCCACACAGGAAACAAAACTTTTAAGGAGAACACTGAATAAGCCTGTCTTGTTCATTGTCTTTCAGTGAGACCTTATCTTTATTTCACTGTGCAGAAAACAATTTTCTCTAATTTATTTCAGGATTTGATGCTTTGTCTGCCTGTACAAGCTCTGTTTACACAAATATCCAACAAAGAACAGTTTGGAATCAAACTTTTTTGTAAGTTATAAACTTACTCTTAATGCTAAGGAGAATTATCCTCCAGCAAGGTCCACCACTCATTTCTCCACTGCATTCATTTCAGGCAAAACTTCTAGTATTTCAGCGCTTGGTCAAATATTGTTATTAAACTGACCTGGAAGGACTGGGAACTAATTGATTCCATTTGCATTCAGTAATATAAAGTAGAATGTCAGTCCACAGAATGCTCTGCATTAGGTGCTCTGATCTCAAGCCCCATGACCATGTGTGTCCCACTGTCAGCCAGCTGAGGATCACAGTGCCATTTAGGGTTAGACAGTCAAGTGACTCTTCCATTCATTTTCCTATTGATGTTCTGAGTGTACAGAACAATGAAACAGTCATTTGTGCAAAAAGAGACAACTTATGTTCTTATGATGCAGTTAGGTAATTTTTAATTCTGCTTTGGAACTGGTGATTGAACCCAGGAGAGCTTTTCCCCTGAGCTTCTTCTGCAGACTCCATTATTTTTCATTTTTGAGACAGGATGTAAGATTTTGAGGCTGGCCTTCCACTTATGAACCCATCTCTTGGTCGTCCATTTGTTGGGATTATCAGTATGTCCACAGCTCCCAGGAGGATTTTGTATTTTTTATGCAGACAAAGGAGAGGCTTGAGAGTGGATACAGTAGATTCATGAGAAGAAAGGGCTGACAGTGGGAAAATGTTGTAACTCAACCTGTGGGTTTTTGTCCCTTCTGGAGCGGGTAAGGCTGATGAGGTAACCAACACCCTCGGGAGAGCAAGTTCCAGACCAGTCTCAAATTTATTTAGGAATTACAGTACTTTTATAGATGAGGGGAGTCTGAGAACAAAGAACAGGTAGTGTAACATGTTTGTCTGTAAGGATGGTCCAATCAGGAGTCACACAGTTTACCAAAGGGCCAAGGGAGAGAGGAGGACGATCAAAGCTCACCTGGGGCAATGGCCATTGGTGGGTCAGGTCACTTGGGAGTTTTCTCCACAAGCAAGAACAATCCTGAGTGTTCGATTCAAGGATTATACCTTTCCACAGCCTCTGGAGCATATACCTTAGTGGCTTCTTTATGCATCACCACATCTTCCCCCCCTTTTTTTTAAACTGTGGGCTCCTCATTGAATGGCTCAATAACAGCAACACTGGCATCACAATAGGTGAGGTAGATTCCAGCAGTGAAGAAAAACAATCTTAAAGTTTTGGGCAGCTTAATAAGATATGAGGTTACAGTAGTATAGCAATGCATGAGGCAAACTTCATTAGTACAATCTTAAAATTTCAGTAGTACTGCAATACAGTGACTTCATTAACAAAAGTGATAACAATTCAATAGTAAAATATTATATAAAGTGAATTTCATTAGTAAGTTGATAAGAATTCAATAGTAAAACAATATGTAAAGTGAATTTCATTAGTAAAGTGATAACAATTCAGTAGTAAACTTAACAACCATATTATTGATTAGTGAGGGCAGCTACGAATGCTTGCAGGTTCCCTTTTTTTGCCTCTAATAGATGCTGATAGGGCTTTAAGCACTCATTGTTGCTGCCGTTTGTGTTCTAGCAGCTGTCTTTTGAAAAGATTATAAATGCATTGACATCCACAGCAGCAAAGAAATAACAGAAATATACTAAGCATTCCACTAATGAGCAGACTTTTCAACCAAGCAATATTTGGTAGCCAACATGTTAATCAGTCCCATAATTCTGAACCTCCTTCATATTGTCTTATGTTAGCAAGTATGTCTTTAAGTTGAGCGAGTTCTTGTGCAATTGAATCACTGTTATCACTGAGATTAAAACAACACATATTTTTGACTTCCTTGCAGCTTTTGTGATGTAACAATAGCAAATAATTGCTGCTCTTTTATTGAGAATAGCTTGTCTATGTTGCTTTTGCTCGTCATTCAACAAAGCTATGGCAGTAGAGGTGTAGTTGATATTTTTTGCCATAGCACAAGCCAATTTTACAACTGTCTTATAGGCTTCCACTGCTAGGCCTGGGATGCCTACAAGGGAAAAGGTTAAGGCAGTATACTCTGCCTTGGACATGAGATGTACCGAGTCATCACAATCTTCTTCAAGCTGTATCGATCTCTTGTGAACTCTTTTTGTAGGATGGTAGTTGACAAGCTCATCATGGGAAGGAAGAAAAACAGTTAATTGGCTAAGATAACAGCGAGTGCCATGGGCCATATATGATGGAATATAATTGAGAGTATATGTCCCACAAGAGAAAAACCAGCCAGTCGGCAAAGGAATATGTGCATTTGCATCACTTATTGGCTCAATATTAGTACAGTTAAAGGAAGCATAGCTGAAAGACTTAAAGTTGGTTTTACAATTTTGAATTTCTGCACAGTTGTCATTACTATTGAAGGTGGCAATGGGAGTGAGTAACTCCATTGCATTAGCAGGTTTTGCAGACTGGGGATGACCCCAATCATATGGATTCTTACAGGAGGTGTTCTTCTTAATATTGGAAAATATAGTCATATTAGCTATTTCCTGTGCTGGACGACAGACTGGGAGAAGGCATGAGCCTAGTATCATACCTATATGAACATCCTGACGAAGACAAATCTCAGAAGTATTTACTACTTCTGCAAAATGAACCCATATGTCATATTGAACTCAAGCATCTGAAGGAGTGGGCGTGGCATGGGCAACATTTGAATTAGCAGTACTGATAGCACACATTAAAAGAAATAAAGTCCTGGCTCCTAGATTCTAATCTGGAGCCATGGTTGCTGCTTGATCCGCGAGGTTTCTGATGTCTCTCCATGTGATGTTTTACGCATGGTGGCAGTGTCTCTTTCTCCAAGGATGATGTGGTCCACCTCCTTGAGGGCACTAGTCATTCAGTGACAAATTCTCCAACTGATGAGTTGGGGCCTGGACATGAGGACAAATGCTCCTGGCCAGTACCCACAGAGACTTTTCTGCAGCTTCTGGAAAGACACAAGCAAATCCTCTGCCCTGGGTTAGCAATGGGTGTGGACCATGCCATGTGTTAGTTAGTGGGTCTCTCCACCAAACTAGTGGCAGTGGAGTTGGGAGTGGCATTAGAGCACTGCAATGTTTATGGATAGGAGAGAGACCTTTATCATCAAAGGTGAGAAAATTTAATGTAAAAAGGGCTTGAACAGTCAAATTTAAAGGAGAAGGGAGGGGTGTATCCCCTCCCCCCTTTTTTTTTAAAAAAGGCAGACTGCCACGTGCAGCACCTCATTTGGATGTGTCTGGAGTCTTGGAAGCTTGACTACCCTACGTTCTCCTACAAATGGAACTTGAGAGCTTGTTTGGAGGTTCTAGCAGGGGAGCACAGCTACTCGTATACCCTTGACCGAAGAACAGTCCTCCTCTATTGGGGAAGGTCGTCCTCTTCAACCGAGCATGCAGCTTCAGGAGGGACGCACATGGAGCGGTGAGGGAGGAAGGGGTCACCCGCCTAGCCAGCCAGATCAGCCGAATCAACCCTGGTGATCAATGGGGTGACAGATGTCGCAGCCAGATCGCCCTCACATCCCCCCTTCTTTTTTAAACTGAAGCTTAAGTATTCTATTAGTTCATTCAATAATTCCTTGACCTTAAGGCTATATGGTATACCTGTAATGTATTCAATATTGAAACTCTTTAATAAATTTTGAAGGGTAGAGGCAGCATAGCAAGGTCCATTGTCTGTTTTTAATGGACTAAGGTACTCCAAGAATGAGAAAAACTTGTTTTAAGAAATTAATAGCATGTTTTGCTTTTTCTCCCAACACTGGCAAGGCAAATATGGCTTTTAAGTATGTATCAATGGCCACACACACATATTTTAATTTGCCAAAGGGAGCATAATGAGTAACATCCATTTGCCATGTTTATTAGGAGTAAGTCCACATGGCAATGTGCCTTGGGGCTGTAATGGATCCAAGGGAAGTAAAGGGCCACATTTTTGTCATGCTTTTACTAGATGCTTGCAAGATGCAAGTGTCAGGTCAGGTAATAACCTATGTATGGCAGTCCCAGAAAGATGAAACTTAGCATGCAGTTCTTTGACCTGCTGCAAGGGAGACAAGTTAACAGTCATTATATACTTATCTACTTCTTCATTTCCTTTTGCCAGCATGCCTGGTAACTGAGAATGGGACCAAAGTTGTTGAATATAGCAAGGATATTTTCTATTTTCCAGTAACAATTGTAGCTGCAAAATGTGTTTACCTAAGTGAGTGTCTTGAGGCCTGAACAAGGCAAAAGGTAACTGCCTAGCAGGCTGTACCACATACTTACTGTCTGGAAATATACTTAGAGAAGATTCTTGATTTTGTAGTAACATTTCAATGAGAGCTCTAAGTTCTCCTAATTGAACTGAGTCTCTATGAGGACCTCTTTTCCTTTGAGGATTTGATCCTTTAATGATGAATCCCCAAGTAGTTTTATTGGCATCTGTAAAAGCTAGATCAGCATTAGGTATTGCTTGATTCTTTGGAAAGGCTTGTCCATTGAGAGATAAAGGAAAATTAAAAAGCATTTTAATTATTTGAGTGTTTGGGTAATGATTACTTAATTGTCCTGGGAAGCCTGCTATTAAAACATTATAATAAAGGGTTGTCTAGTTCCATGCCTTCTAATTGAACCTTAGTAAAGGGCATAACAATAAGGTCAGGTTCCGTGGCATATAAATGGATACATAATTTGCTAGTGACAAAGGATTGCATCGCAGATTGGAGTTATTTTCTGGGTGACACTCCAGGACAAGTGTACCCAGAAGAGGGGTTGGGCTTCCTGTGCTAACATGCCCACTGATGCACCTTTAGTAGGAATAATGTAGGCTTCTATAGGCAATTCTTCTCTAAACCAACAGGTTTTTAATTGTTGCATTTGTTTTGTAATTAGGTTTAGCACCAATTTTGCTTCTGTTGAGAGAGGTTTAGGGGTTAACAGATCAGTCCCTTTTAACATTTGAAATAATGGGTCTAGGTCACTGGATGACAAGTGCAGAAAGGAACGTAGTCAGTTAATATTACCACATAATTGTTGCAATTCAGTTAAAGTATATTTGTCCTTAATAAGTAACCTAGGTCTTGCAGGGGAAATTTTATCTTGAATAGAATATCCTAGAAAAGTGAATGGTGGGAGAGTTTGAACCTTGTCAGGTGCCACTTTTAAACCTATCACCTGCAGGTTTGATATTAAAGCTTCAACTGTCCTTTTTAAGGAAATTTGATCTGGGTGTGCTACAGCACATCATCCATATAATGAATAATCAAAGTAGAACCTCTTAAAGGCTTAGTAGCATGAGCTACATAATGTTGGCAAATAGAAGGGCTATTTATCATTCCCTGAGGCAGAACCGTCCACTGATATCTATCAGTAGGATGATTGTTATTGGGTGCTGGTACCATAAAGGCAAAGTATGGACGGTCCTCTGGATGCAGAGGAATGGAGAAAAAATAATCTTTTATGTCCAACATAGAGACATAGTAAGTTTTAGGAATAAAAGATGGATGGGGGAGTGCAGGTTGTAATGTCCCCATCTTTTGCATCTGCTTATTAATTGCCCTTAGGTCATGTAAAAGTCTTCATTTAGTTTTATCTCTTTTTTGTATAACAAACACTGGGGTATTATGTGGGCTAAAGGTTGGTTCTATATGACCCAGTGTTAATTGCTCTTGAACTAAGAGCTGTAGCTGTAGTAACTTTTGTTCTGGTAAAGGCCACTGTTCTACCCATATTGGTTGTGTAGTATCCCATTGTAATTGAATTGGATCAAGGTTGAGAGGCAGAACAGTGGCCCCTAGAATTGGGAGTGCTTCCCTGAAGTCCCTGTCCTATCATGGATTATAATGTCATCATAGAACGCTTGGTCATCAGTTGTTAAAACTGCTAAAATAATTTACCCCATAAATTATTTGGTAAGTTGTTAACTATTAAGGGAGTGACTGTTCCTGTTTCTCCATCAGGATCCTCCCAGGTAACTGGCTTAGAGGGCTTTTTGGATGGCTGGCGCACTCCAATGCCTGAGACTACAGGTGTAGAAATACCTAAGGCAATGTGGTTTGCATCACAGGAAGAAGCATAATTATGGAACAGGCAGTCCTGCTCCTCTCAGAAGCATAGACAGATCTGTGCTGTGAATTATGCTGTCTGTGAACACCCAAAGCCTAGCACAAGGATATCAGGAAAGCTTGCTGATTGGTTACTGTATCCAGGGCCCAAGAATCCAGGGCCCGAACATCCAGGGCCCGGGCCCTGGCACTTCCTCGTCCCTTATAAGATATGATCATGAGCTTGGCACAAGGAAGTCACAAGAGCCTAACAGATAGTGATTGGCTACTGTATGCTATATAAGCTGTGTAATTCTGTAATAAAATTTGAGTCTGTCTTTGAATCAGCTCCTGGCGTATGACATCTGCACCGTGCACCCACCCTCCTTTCTCCAAGCAAGATGTTCCCATTCAACATTTTGGAGCCTGGACGTGGGGCTCCTGCGGAAGAGTAAAGGTAATCCTAAAGCCAGATTTGAGACCTGAAGTCAGGGGAAGGATGTACCTGATCGGGTGGGTGCCCTGCTCAACATAATTGGCAAGAGAGTTGCCCCCAGAAAAAGTAATCAGCATGGGAAATATGCCCCCGTTGAGCAGTAGGTAATCGGCATGGGAAATATGCCCCCATTGAGCAATAAGTACATAAAGGGTGATGATATAGAACTTAATCATATTTGGGATCTAGTGATCTGTCCGCTCCCAGTGGGAGAGGAAATTCCCTGGGCCTTAACCGCCCAGGTAGAGGACGTGCCTCCTAAGGAGGTAAAAAACAACGATAAGGAAATAGAAACTACGCCACAACATGGTGTCACAGAGAAAAAACAGAAAAAGAAAATTGCAAAAGAGACCAATGCTACCCTATGGGCATCACAATCTTTGGAAAAAATTATTTTCCTCACCCATAGGATACAAATAAAAGATAAATCACCTGATTGCAAGTTAGATTCCTGTGCTTTAAAGCCTTCTGGCAACTCTGCACAGAAGAAAAAAGCAAACGTCTTCCAGCCATCTCGCAAGTCAGTTCAGAAATTGAGCAGACAATTGCCACTCCCACAAATTCACTCATCTCTGCGAGAGTGTAAAAGCCAGAATTCCAACTCTCTAGCTCCCTGTGATGAGGTGTTAAAATGCAAAAAGACAAAGGAATATAAAAACGCAGTTCCTCTGGAAGTTGTAACTTTTTCTTTTGGTGATTCTCCTGATATGTGGGGCACTCCCCCTCAATTCTAAATGAAATTCTAAAAGACATGGCTCCACTAACAAGACCCAACCCAATTCGGTTGCTATGGGACACTACTCAGCCAATAAGAGTAAAACAATGGCTTCTAACAGAACAAAATTTGCAACAGTTACAACTTCTGGTACAAGATCAGCTAACCTTGAATCACATAGAGCCAGCTTTCAGTTCACACAGTACCTCAGTGTATATTATACAAAAGAGAGGTAAAACTAAATGGAGACCATTACAGGACTTAAGAGCAATTAATAGACACATACAGAGAATGGGAACTTTACAGCTTACTCCCATATCAAACCAAAAACAGTATCCAAGACAGTCTGTACTTTGCTATCTCTACTCCAAGGCTAACAGTGAAGCCAAGAAAAGGGACTTTACAACATTTAAACTTCCCTGGCCTGACTTTGTTAAAATCTGCTTTGGAATGCTGCAACACAGAAAGATGATTTTTTTTTTCATGCTGCTTTAAATCCTTAATGGCCGTGTCTTTTTTGCGGAACTTACTTTTTGATTAAGTTCTGTATTTTCTGAGCTCATGAATTTTTCTTTTTGTTTGTGTGTATGTGTGTATATTGTGTTGTCTTGTCAAATGTGTCCAAAAACTTTGTACATGGTATCAAATTGACTTAAAGAGCACTCAAAATAAATTAAAGATTAAAAGATAGATCCACATATCTTAATTCACTTGATTTAAAAGGTTCAATTTCAATTGGGTAAACTAATAGAAGTAAAATGTCCTAACATTACTTTACTCACAGGTTTTTCAAAGTGAAAACAGAACTGTTTGTTGTAAAATGCCTAATGTCCTTTGTTTGTAGGATGTTTCTTCAACAAGGAAAAGAGAAAACAAATGCTGTTAAATGTTTGTCTGATATAATTGTTCTTACAGAAAAATAAGTAAATGGGTTTTCATATACAAGAGATTAATTAAATGTTTATTAAAGACATCTACTTAAGTTACAACATTAAAATGCTAACTGTTAAACTCTTAGTTCCTTAAATTTCAGGACTGCATACTTGAAAATTGCTAATATTTTCACAATTTGGTAAATAAAAAAATGTTTTTAAATGATTTTAAATTGTCACTAAAGACAAGGTTATTTAAAGTTGACTTCTAACAAGTACATTTCTACTTACAAAGGAATCCAAAAGTTTCAACTGTGCTTCAGTTAAAGTGCTATAAACAAAATAAAGTATTTCATCATTTAAGAGGAGTAATTGGAGAAATAAGGATTATTTCAGAATGTGAATTTGAAAAGGGAACAACAGCTAGCAAAGAAATGCGAGGATTATAAAGGGAAAAAAGATAAAAAATCTGGGTATATGTCAAGAAGGTCTAAGTATGTGTTGGGAAGGTTTGTGTAAGTAACAAAAAGGTTTGGGCCAGTTATGTAAAAATATATTTCTGAGTTAAAAATCCTTCTATGATAGAGTAGATGAAAATCAAATCAGTAAAAAACAAATTTTAACAAGTTCTTGTATAACTAAGTTGATTATATTTATATGTGAAACGATCGATTAAAAGCCATTTCAGGTTTTTCCCCAAGGTCAAGGAATCATTGAATGAAGTAATGAAATACTCAAACTTCAGTTTCTTAAAAAGAAAAGGGGGGATATGCCCCTGCTTTCTCCTTTAGGTATGCCTCTGCATGTGTAACATTCCCTGATTCTATGCTAATAGGGAATTGGTGTTGGAATAATACTTGGGGAACTATTTCATGTGATAATTGTAATTTAACACAATGTGTTAATACAAGCAAATGGAAACATATAGAAGAAAATGCTTATTCTTTGCTTATTGTAAAAGCCTGCACACAATTATGGATGCCTGTTAATTTAACATGACCCTGGTCAGATTCTTTATCTGTAACACATTTATATAATGCTGTGCAAATTTTACTACATCGTTCTTGAAGAATGATAGGAGTGATTATTGCTTCAATTCTTGATGTTGCTTCTGTTACTGCCACTGCTACTGTAGCAGTACTTGCTCTTCATCAAGGACTTCAGACTGCCAATTTTGTGCAAAACTGGCATCAAGATGCTCATTCACTAATGCAACAACAAAAGGACTTGGACTCTCAGTTAGCTACAGATGTGTTTAACCTGCAACATACGGTATCCTGGCTTGGAGACCAAGTGACACTTTTGGCCACACAAAGTATTTTAAAATGCAACTAGAATTCTTCTCATTTTTACATAACTCCTGTGCCTTATAATATTAGTGAATCTTGGGATAAAATTTGGAAACAATTGATTGGACATCAAAATTTAACTATGGAAATTATGGAATTACAAAGAGCTATAATGGACACATTTAGTAAAACATTGCCTGATATTACCGGGTCTAATATTGTTCAAAGACTTACTTCTAGTATTGCTAATCTTAATCCATTGGGTCATATCTCTACTATGTAATCTACCTTTTTGGGTAATATTGTAATAATCTCTCTCGTATGCTTTGTTTTATATATAATATTCCGGTGCTGGAAGAAACAACAGCAATTGGACAAAAAAGCTTTTCAAGTCGCTTCAGCTCTGGCATTCTCACAAAAACAAAAGGAGGAAAAAACTGTTTAAAAATTTTATTGTTAAATAAGCTTATTAATTGGTGTGACACTGCTAATTTAATGCTCCTAGAATTATGTCTGGTAGGATTTATCATTCTTTGGATTGTTATTAAGCTTCTCCTGCCAATGCTTAAATAAGGTAACAAATAAGCAAACCAGGATAATAGAAATATATGAAGGCTCTTTAAAGGAACAAGGACAATCAGCCATTGAAACATTGTGCAAACAGGTGAAGGTGAGATAACGGCTGGTAGCCAAAGACGGGTAAGATCCCTGAGGGGGACAACCTAAGACAGGCACAGTCATAATCCCTTTGGCCTCCATGAGGGTTAGCTGCCCCATGGTAGCATGTTGTTACTGCTGGTCAAAGGACACATGCCTGCACACACGAAAAAAAAAGGGGGGGAATTGTAGGAACACCTAAGGCAATGTGGTTTGCATCACAGGAAGAAGCATAATTATGGAACAGGCAGTCCTGCTCCTCTCAGAAGCATAGACAGATCTGTGCTGTGAATTATGCTCTCTGTGAACACCCAGAGCCTAGCACAAGGATATCAGGGAAGCTTTCTGATTGGTTACTGTATCCAGGGCCCAAGAATCCAGGGCCCAAACATCCAGGGCCCGGGCCCTGTCACTTCCTCGTCCTTATATGGTACGATCATGAGCTTGGCACAAGGAAGTCACAAGAGCCTAACAGATAGTGATTGGCTACTGTATGCTATATAAGCTGTGCAATTCTGTAATAAAATTTGAGTCTGTCTCTGAACCAGCTCCTGGCGTATGACGTCTGTGCCGCGCACCCACCCTCCTTTCTCCAAGCAGGACGTTCCTGTTCAACATACAGGTCCTTCTATTAGCTTCCAAGGCTAGACAAATGTTTAGCTTCCTCTGACCGAATGATTGAAACATCAGCTCCGGTGTCTACAATTCCCTTAAAGGGTTTTCATCTAACGTTAATTCCAAATGGGCTTTGTTCTGGCCTATAGGAATAGTCCACATTATTCGAGGATGGGAGGTCCCTCTTACTTTGGGGGCTGAGGGTTGCCCCTTTTCCCATTTAAAGTCACCTTGCCAACATTAGTCTTGTAGTGGCAATCTCGTGCCCAATGATATCCCTTTTTGCACTTAGGACAGACTGATGAAGTCTTCATTAATGCACATGGTTTGGAAGGGCACTGTTGAGCCCAGTGTCCTAATCCTCCACAGCTTTGACACATAGTGGATGGTAAGTTCCCCTCAGGTCTATTAGATGGAGTAGTAACCTGTAGGTTAGCAGAGAGTGGTTCTGCCAAAAATGATGCTTGATTGGACTGGGTACCGATATCTCGACAGGCAAGAGTCCAGTCTCCTATGGGAGCATTACAGGAATAGCTAATTGCTTTCTTACACTCAGTAGTGCAGCCTTCATACACCAATTCCCTTAAGAGAGCTTCTGCTGCTTGCTGGTGCTGCACTTTGCGCTCCACAGTTTCCATGCATCTAGCAACAAAGTCTGAAAAAGATTCATTAGCCTTTTGTATTAGTTTTGGTAATGGCACATCGTGCTTGGATGGTAACTTTTTAAAAGCTTTCAAGGCATATAACTGGACTTGTTCAAAGTATTGAATTGACCCCTGTGCCTGAACCACAGGAGAGCTGTAAATTCCTTCACCTCGTAAATACTTAGCATCTATTGGCACTCCTGCATTCCGATTTCTCTCTGCCTGCTGTTCACATTTGTCAAGATAAGTTGCTTTCCACAAGAGAAAAATTCTGGGAGAAAGAACAGCACAGGTTAATTGTATATAGTCAGCTGGACAAATAAGATCTAAAGAAATTTGTTCCAGCAGCTGGTCAAACCATGGACTGTGAGGACCATCTCCTTAGCATCCTGTCATAAGGCTTTAAAGTTTTCTTGAGGATGAGGTCTCCAATTCATTGAGTTAGATGGCGTAGGATTCATATCAACAGGAAAAGCTTCTACAAATTCATTTGCTCCAGAAAAGTTGGAGAGTATGGCACCATCTCTTTGGTTGCAAAAAGCAGCGAAGTGTGGCTGCCAAGGACTACTCAATTCCCAAGTGAAATTTGGCTGGGGAGAAAATGTCGCCCAGTGACCAGTAGGTGGCGCTCCAAGCTCTGCAGAGATCTGTTGGTATGCTCTCTGCTGCTGGGCAGGGGCTCTGACCATATGGTTCTTTGGATTTGAGCCAAAACCTGTGGCTGCCTTGGGGGAGGAGGTTGCTCTTCCCTTATCTCCTCAGTGCTCAGCTTTCTTTCGCCCTCCCCCTGCACCAGGGAAGGCCTTGGTGCTAGCGTGTGTCTGGCTGGCTGCAGGGAGGCAAGGTCAAAGTGACCTGTAAACATGCCTTGTTGGGAGCTAGAGTAATCATCAAAAGGATAAGTTACAGCTTCTGAAGGAGCAGCAGCGTGTGTACCCAGACCTGCACTTAGGCATTCCCTTGTCTCTTCATATTCTTCTACCTCATCACAAGGAGCCAGAGAGTTAAAATTCTGGCTTTCACACTCTCCCTGGTATGAGTAAACCAGTGGGAGTGGCAATTGCCTGCTCAGTGCCTGAAGGGATCTGTGAGACTGCTGAGAGGCTTCAGCTTTTTCCTCCCATATGGGGCTGCCAGCAAAGTTTGTAAAGTTGGCATCCCGCCCAAGATTAGGAGGCACATCTTGTGTCTGCGTGCTCACAGTCACAGTTAAAGTTTTATTAAGACCAGGAGACTCAGGTCCTGGCAGTCCTTGCAAAGATGCTAACATGGCATTAACCATTGGAAAAAAATTTCTATGGTAACTTTACATCACCCTGCGCTTCCGTGCCTCAAGCAAGGGAAATAATGCCCTTCCAAAAGTCTGGGTCCTATAAATTATCATCTGTCATGGACAGTGCTAGTTTGATTACTATTTCCCAGACCAGTTGCACTTCTTTCTCCTCCACCCTAAAGAACCTACTTCTAACTAGGACGCATAACGCCCTCACCTGGGATTCCTTTAGACATGAGGGTATGGTTCCCAAGTTAGAAGATGCACTTACCCAGAAACCACAATTTTCTTGGAGCTGAAGGGGAATTGGGTCAGAGGAATTTCTCCAAGAAGAGTCTGAGCTGGGTGGACGGACAGCTCATGAGTGGACAGCTTATGAGTGGATGGCTCACAACCAGACAACTCATGACCAAGTCATTGAAGCGAATGCAGTACTGCACTTTTCAGGAGTCTCATTCAGAGATAATGGGAGCTCCGGTGACACACTTCTCCAAGAAGGGCCCCACAGTTGGGTGCCATATGTTGTAACTCAACCTGTGGGTTTTTGTCCCTTCTGGAGGGGGTAAGGCCGACGAGGTAACCAACACCCTCAGGAGAGCAAGTTCAGACCAGTCTCAAATTTATTAAGGAATTACAGCACTTTTATAGATGAGGGGAGTCCGAGAACAAAGAACTGGTAGTGTCACATGATAGTCTGTAAGGATTGTCCAATTAGGAGTCACACAGTTTACCAAAGGGCAGAGAGAGAGGAGGATGAGCGAAGCTCACCTGGGGCAATGGCCATTGGCAGGTAAGGTCACTTGGGAGTTTTCTCCACAAGCATGAACAATCCTGAGTGTTCAATACAAGGATTATACCTTTCCGCAGCCTCTGGAGCATATACCTCAGTGGCTTCTTTCTGCATCCCCACAGGAAAACCCAGTGAAATTAGTAATTGGTGTTCATTACACACCAAACAGTGTTGGAAAAAAGAGTAATATATACATTTAATAGGGAGGAGAGTGTGTGGAAAGTCACAAAGGTACACACCAGGACAAGGGTTCTCTGAGAGGCTCTGGACTCAGGGCAAGATCTGGGGGGATCTTTAATGCTGTTAATGTGCTGAACCCACTGCTTGTGCTGGTACAGAGTGAGAGTCATGGAGCCATTGGACCAGATTATGAGCATAGAAAATACCACTTCAGGAAACACAAACAATGCTGCATATAATGATTCTGCGATTTTGTTACCACCTGTGTGGAAACAGTACCCACAATCTTTTTTGTTTGTTGTGTTTTCACTACTCAATTTGCCAAGATCATAGAGTGGAAAAATGAAACTCATGTACAGGATCCAGCAGAATGAAATGGAGAAACAAAAGTGCTTTGAAACTTTCCCTTTGAGATCCTTCCAACAGGAGTTCATGGGGCTGATGGTGATATTCTGGAAGACACTCAAGAGGCAGGTGATGACATTGGAAAGGCTTCTGCCCACTCGCTGAATATAAAAAATGAGGCTGCATCCAATATCGCTGAGAAAATATTTCATCCCCAAAGCTGTCATTGTCTGTGGAATTCCTGTAGCAAGAATGATCAACAAGTTGGCTATCATCAGGTGCCTGAGAATTACATTGTGGACCTAAATGTGCACTCATTGCAGTAAAGAATTAAGTCATAATAAAGCAGAGAGAAATTTCCCAGAATTCCAACAGCAACCTGTGATAGGAGCATCAGTCCTATTGCCACATTTGTGGAGGCCATTCTTTTGTTCAACACATTGTCCTTTGCATTATGGCAACAGTTGTTCCTCTTAGCAAATTGACTCATTAACAATAGCTGCACCCAATCACTGTGGTGAGCACCTATACCCACCTGCTACCTGTGTGGCTGAGGCAGGAGAATCACTGGAGTCAAGATGAGTCCAGCCTGAGCATATTAGTGAGATACCCATCTTCAAGTAATTTTTGTCACGAAGAGAAACTTTTATTGTATGCACGTTTTGGAGTGCAAAGATTTCAATATCCACATGTTCCTGGGTAGAATTAACAGTTTGCTCTCTAAGAAAATGAGTCTTGCTGATCATATGTTTGTAACTAGGGAACAATTGCATAGAAATAATTTAGCATTTAGTAATATTTCAGAATGAACTGATATTTACAAGTCACTTTGAAAAAATAAATTGAATCGCCATCCACACCATACAACAAGTCAGATCTCAGTTGATTTCTGAGCTAAATTTTAAAGATAAATAATGGCATTTTTATAATAACAAAATTTCTATGATGTTAGGAAAGGAAATGTGCATTACACAGCCCAAACACATCTATTTTTCAAGAATTTTTTTAATTTACTTATTGATTCATTGAACACAAATGGAGTACAGCTATCGTTTCATGGTTGTACACAAAGTAGAGTCACACCATCTGTGCGTTCATGCATGTACACAGGGCAATGGTATCTGTCACACATTCTGTTATTATTTTTACCCCCCACCCCACCCCCACTCCTCCCTTCACTCTATGCTATCTATACTTCCTCCATTCTTGCCACCCTTCCCCCCCACATTATGCATCGTCATTCATTTATCAGAGAGACCATTCGTCCTTTGGATTTTTGGGATTGGCTGATCTCACTTAGCATAACAGTCTCCAACATCATCCATTTACCTACAAATGCCATAATTTTATTCTTTTTTATGGCTGAGTAATATTCCATTGTGTATATATATCACAGTTTCTTTATCCATTCATCGACTGAAGGGCATCTAGGTTGATTCCATAAT
>JAJEJO010052391.1:25699-67847 GCA_020662805.1 Glaucomys volans
ATGCTTTCTCTGCATCTATTGAAATAATCATGTGGTTCTTGACCTTAGGTCTGTTGATGTGGTGAATTACATTGATTGATTTCCGGATGTTGAACCAACCTTGCATCCCCGGAATGAAACCCACTTGATCATGGTGCACTATCTTTTTAATATGCTTTTGTATGCGATTTGCTAAAATTTTGTTAAGAATTTTTGCATCTATGTTCATTAGAGATATGGGTCTGCAACTTTCTTTCCTTGATGTGTCCTTCTTTGGTTTTGGTAACAGGGTGATATTAGCTTCATAGAATGAGTATGGAAGGGTTCCCTCCTCCTCTATTTTGTGAAATACTTTGAGGAGTATTGGAATGAGCTGTTCTTTGAAGGTCTTGTAGAACTCGGCTGTGAATCCATCTGGTCCTGGACTTTTCTTTGTTGGTAGGCTTTTGATGAGTTCCTCTATTTCATTGCTTGAATTTGATCTATTTCAGTTGTGTATGTCCTCCAGATTCAGTTTGGGTGGCTCATATGCCCCTAGGAACCTGTTGATGTCTTCCAGGTTTTCTATTTTGTTGGAGTATAAATTTTCAAAGTAGCTTCTTATTATGTTTTGTATTTCAATTGTGTCTGTTGTAATATTTCCATTTCCATCACGAATTTTAGTAATTTGGAGTTTCTCTCTCCTTCTCTTCGTTAGTGTGGCTAAGGGTTTATCAATTTTGCTTATTTTTTCAAAGAACCAACTTTTTGTTTCGTCAATTTTTTGAATTGTTTCTTTTGTTTCAATTTCGTTGATTTCAGCTCTGATTTTGATTATTTCCTGTCTTCTACTACTTTTGGTGATGATCTGTTCCTCTTTTTCTAGGGCTTTGAGCTGTAATGTGAGGTCATTGATTTGTTGACTTATCATTCTTTTATTAAATGTACTCCATGCAATGAATTTTCTTCTTAGCACTGCTTTCATGGTATCCCAGAGATTTTGATATGTTGTATCTTTATTCTCATTGACCTCTAAGAATCTTTTAATTTCCCCCCTAATGTCTTCTGCTATCCATGTATCATTCAATAGCATATTATTTAATCTCCAGGTCTTGGAGTAGTTTCTGTTTCTAACTTTATCATTGATATCTAATTTCATTCCATTATGATCTGATCGTATACAAGGTAGTATCTCTATGTTTTTGTATTTGTTAAGAGTAGCTTTGTGGCATACCATATGGTCTATTTTAGAGAAGGATCCATGAGCTGCTGAGAAGAAAGTGTATTCGCTTTTTGATGGATGGAATATTCTATATATGTCTGTTAAGTCCAAATTAGCGATTGTGTCATTGAGTTGTATGGATTCTTGTTCAATTTTTGCTTGGAAGATCTGTCCAACGGTGAGAGAGGAGTGTTAAAGTGTCTGAGTATTATTGTGTTTTGGTCTATTGGATTCCTGAAATTGAGAAGGATCTGATTGACATACATGGATGAACCATTGTTTGGTGCATAAATATTTATGAGTGTTATGTCTTGCTGATTTATGCTTCCTTTAAGCAGTATGAAATGTCCTTCTTTATCCCTTCTGACTAACTTTGGTTTGAAGTCTGCTTTATCTGAAATGAGAATGGAAACCCCAGCTTTTTACTCAGTCCATGTGCATGGTAGGTTTTTTTCCCAACCTTTCACCTTTAGTCTGTGGGCATGTTTCTCTATGAGATGAGTCTCTTGAAGGCAGCATATTGTTGGGTCTTTCTTTTTAATCCAGTCTGCCTGTCTATGTCTGTTGATTGTTTTGTTTAGGCCATTTACATTCAGGGTTATTATTGAGATATGACTTGTATTTCCTGTCATTTTAACTTTTTTAGGGTTTTTAGCTTAACTTTGTTTCTCCTTTGATTGACTCTTTCTTTAGGGTAATTCCTCCCCATGATGACTGAAATTGTTATTTTTCATTTATTCCTCTTAGAATATTTTGTTGAGAATGTTCTGTAGGGCAGGCTTTCTCTTTGTGAATTCTTTAAGCTTTTGTTTATCATGGAAGGATTTTATTTCATCATCAAATCTGAAGGTAAATTTTGCTGGGTATAAGATTCTTGGTTGGCATCCGTTTTCTTTCAGAGCTTGAAATATGTTGTTGCAGGCCTTTCTTGCTTTTAGGGTCTAGGCTGAGAAATCTACTGATACCCGTATTGGTTTCCCCCTGTAGGTAATCTGATGCTTTTCTCTCATAGCCTTTAAAATTCTATCTTTGTTTTGTATGTTAGGTATTTTCATTATAATGTGCCTTGGTGTGGATCTGTTGTAATTCTGTGCGTTTGGTGTCTTGTAGGCCTCTTGCAATTGATTTTCCATCTCATTCATCATTTTAGGGAAATTTTCTGATAATATTTCCTTGAACATATTATTCATACCCTTGGTTTGTATCTCTGTGCCTTCCTCAATCCCAATTACTCTTAAATTTGGTCTTTTCATGATGTCCCATATTTCTTGGAGGTTTCGTTCATGATTCCTAACCATCTTCTCTGTTTGTTTGACTTTGTTTTCAAGATTAACTATTTTGTCTTCATTGTCTGAGGTTCTGTCTTCCAAGTGATCTATTCTGTTAATTATGCTTTCTATTGAGTTTTTAACTTGGTTGATTGTTTCCTTCTTTTCCTTGTTTCCTTCAAGAATTTCTGTTTGTTTTTTCTCAGAATTTCTATCTCTTTATTGAAGTGATTTTTTGCATCCTGCAATTGCTCTATTAGCTGATTATTCATAGCGTGAATCTGCTCTCTCATCACATCATTCTCCTCTCGGATCATTTTAATTATGAACATTCTGAACTCCCTTTCTGTCATTCCTTCTACCGTGCTGTCTCTGCGTTCTCTTGATATATCATCTAGGTTTGATTGGGACACTTTCTTCCCGTGTTTTCTCATGCTGCTCGTGTATCTTCTCCTCTAGTAGTGGGAATCTGAGGGATTGCAATTTCCCTGTGAAGACTTACAGTGTCCCTGCAGATTTCCAGTAACTCACCTGTTGATTGAGAGGTGCTTGATCAAGCGGTGACCCAAGAAATGTGCTGTCCCACTACCTCCAGGTTGGGAATGATCAATGCTTCTGGGCAGAGGCAGCCTAGTGTTGATAGACAATTAGATACAGCAAGGTGGTAGACTCCGGGCCAGGGTGTGGACCTGGGCACTAGACCAAGTTGGGGTGGTGTCACAGAACTGTGCTCAGTGATGGAGACACTGGGCTTGTGAGCCCAGGCTAGACTGAACTCCTCGCTGGGGGCTCAGGTGGTGGCAGGTGGTTGCTCTCTCCTGGGGACACTGTCAGATGGCACCGAAGGCCCTAAGCTCCTTGCTGGAGTCAGCGACCCCAGTGGCTCCCGGCCAGAACTTTCCAGGAGCCGAGGCGCAGTGGCTCGGAAGACCGGCCGCAGCTCGGAATCCCCAGGCAGCCAGAGTCGGACTCTCTCTGCCAGGGAAGGTGTAAAATGGCACCGAGGTGCCCAAAGCCCCACCTGAGTCAGTGATCCCAGAGGCTCCTGGCCAGACCTCTCCAGAAGCCACAGCGAGGCCCCAGGCAGCCGGAGATGGTCGGTCTCCGCCTGGGAGGTTGATGCCTGGTGCCGGAGCCCAGCCAGTGACTCTAAAGCCACTGCTGTGGACCTGCACTCACTTTCTAGCTGGCGCAGACCCAGGTCGGTGACTCTGAAGCAGCTGCAGGGTCCGGCACTCCTGGTTGGTAGCTGCCCGCGGCTGGGCCAAGCCTAGCCCGGCAGAGTTGGTTCCGGAGTGGTGACTGGGGACCCGTTATATGTGATTTGAGTATAAAATCTTGTTGAGAGCCATATTCCTGCTGTTTGAATCCCGAGCAAGTAGGAATCCATGGAGCAAGTAGGAATGCAGCCTTCCTCTAGCCTGCCATCTTGAATCTCTCCCTTTCAATAATTTTTTTATGTGAATTTTTACACTCCTGTGTGCTTTGCTCATGACTTTTCAGTCTGCTTGCCTGCCAGGTTCCATCTTACGTCACTCTGGTTTTAAAGCTTAATAGTGTATTCCGATAATGGAATTGATGCAATTCCTGTCTCTACTAGGTGGATTGTGAAGTAGAATTGGAAAAAAATACTTTTCCCACAAGCAGTGTCAGGTCTTGATTTCTGCCCAGGATAATGTGATCCTTACAGTTCCATCCTCATCTTTACTATTGGCATGAAGTCATGCTAATCACAGCCAACAGAGCAGCTCAAAATTTATTCTATGATTTTCTAAAGTACTATGAAGACCAGATTTTTTTATAAGTACAGTCCTTAATCCCCTTTCAAATCAGTATCCAATATTGATAATATTTTTAATCTACAAACATCCCCAGTGATGATTTTCTTAAATTATTTTGGGAATCATGAGAAATTGACATCAGGTCAGGGACACTTCTATTTTTAGTACTGAGCTCATAATGAAGGAATTATTCCACTCCCTCTCTATCTCTCCACAAAATCTGTTTCTAGCCCAGAATCCCTCTTCAGACATGAGCATATCCTCAGACATCCTCTCCTTACTGACGCTGCTGAAATTAAGACTAAATTTGAAAATACTCACTGTGCTGCTTGTGTGCAAGGAGTTGTGCTCAGTGTGAGGTCTGGACAGGCATCGTGAAGGGAGGGAGGCAGCTGCACCCTGAGATAAAGATGTGTGCTTCAGTGACGTCACTTGCCCTCAGGGCTGTAATTATCTTTTCACCTGTCGGCAATGCCAGTGTAGGCCTGGGGAGCCTGGTATATTGCTGAAGAACTTTGTTTGTACTTGCTAATTTCTCAGGCAATTATGAGTTCCTCGTTAGCAACTTCAGAATAAGTGTTGAAGAGTTTGGGGGAGTGGCTGGTTTTCCATGATCCTTGGAGGTTGACAGGGTCTCATATGGAAGGATCAGGAAATAGTGAGATCTTACAGAGGGTGTCTGTGTCTCCCTGGGCTCCAGGTTTCCCTGATTTCTTGACCCCAAATGTTATTAGTTCTGCCTTCTTTTCCCTTTTGCTTCATCCCCATCCTCTTTTGGGAGAGGATGGGACCTGAATCCAGGCCTATCTGGTGGCTCTGGCCTCATCTACAGGCAGGCTAGGGCTAGGAGAGTGCAGATCACACGAGGACAAGTACTCCTGATTGTGACATCTGATGATGTCATCACATCCATCCCTTTATGATGGAGTTTGTCACTAGGAAGGAAGACACAGTGAGAGAGTTGCCAACAGGATGGGTTTTTTTCAGTATCGATTGGCGGCCACTGGGTTGAGGCATCAGTGGGTGAGTCTTGTGAACAGAGAGCCTTTCCTGAATCCTTAAAATGAGTTGGGTTTCAGTGGTGAGGAATGGGGTATGCTGTAAACAGCTCCCAGGCAGATGGGCACAATGACCTTATCCAGTATCTTTCATAGAGTCTTGAAAGAGCCCTGTACAGCCTGGAGATGCCCAAAGATGAGCTGCTTAAACACGTCTGCATAAAGCATCTGCACTCTGTGGTTCAGCAGCAGCTGACATGAATGGCAGAGCTGGAGAAAACACTAGTGGATCATAATCAGCAGGTGGTGGAGCAGAAGCCAGACATCCACCATACACATGTAATCCACAGGGTCAACTCCAACCTTCAAACCTGCAGGAGAGGATGAAATACAAAGAGTTCCCTGAGTCAGTAGGCTCCTACAGGTGACCACAGTGATACCTCTGGGGAGGATGATGTGGAACATTGAGGGTGGGTGCTCCTGGCTATATTCCTACACCCCTGGTGGAGAGTGGCTGTCCTGCCTTTATTGTCAATTTGTTTAAAATTTTCAGGAACATATTTTACCCAGGGTCTGCCTCACTAGAGACAGGACAGATGAACCAGCCCAACTATGAGAACTGCTTGGCCATATGCATCCCTGGCAAGCAGGCTGCAGTCACAGTGACCTGTGAGATAAGCCTGTGGGTGAGGAAATGGTGCTGGAGCCAGGGTCTTTCATGATAGTTTGCATGGTTTGGAGGATATAGATGATAGCTGGACAAACTAGCAGGAAGAGAGGAAATTCCAAATGTCTTATTCCTTGGGCAGCTGGGGCTGGAATCCCCCCAGTTTCCTTATTGCCTCAGTTGCTCATCTCCCTGCTGCTTTAGCATTGAAGGACCCTGAAACCCTTTGCTCAGCCTTTCAGGGGATAAATCCAGATTCCTGCATTTTGTAGTATTTCTTGCCTTAAAATATTGGTAAATTCTCCATATTGATGGAAAAGTCCCCATTTTGTATTTTCTGCCCAGGGTTCCTACATCCAGGTGATTTCAGAAAACACAAAGAGATTTATTTTCCTGAGGAGATCAGGATGGAATGAGGAATCTCTAATCATCCCTCTCCTTCCTAATCTAGGGAATCAGAACAGTGTGTCTGTTGATTCAAAGTTGCTGTAACAGGCAGCTCTGGGGACAAACACCCAAAAGAAGCAATAAGAGTGGACTCAAAAGAAGTAAATATGGGCTCAGTCATAGGGTATGGCTGATAGCCCTTAGGGGTAGAGTGGGACTGTGTGCCAAGCACCTCTGTATTCAGGCCTCCTTAAATGTTCAGGCTCCTGCTTATTCCACATGTGTACAGGGTGGAATGCTGAAAATTTCCAGATGAGTCCTTTCCTCACTTTCTCATAATGAGGGCTGACAGGATTGTTGGTGGGTCTGAATGTGGGCTTCAAGTTCTCAGCAAAAGGCCACTCTCTGGCTTTTGCTGAAGTAAGGTAGACTCTCATTCTTGTGGAATGACCTTAATAGTGCCAGAGTCCCATCTCCTGCCTGTGTTCTATTTTGTAATTGTCTATTTTCATGTATTTATCTGAATGCTTTTTTTTTCAGTTGGTTCTTTTTAGTTATACATTACAGTAGAATCCATTTTGACAGAATTATAAAACCATCTTGTTCTAATTCTGTCCCCAGTATCTCTCCTTTCTCTTTCCTTTCCAACCCTCTGCCTTCTTTCCTCTACTGATCTTTCTGCCATTTTATCATTGTTTCTTTTTAAAAGAAATTTGCCGGGATCCAGCCCTAGCACAAAGGGTCATGGTGCTCTCTGGCAATTGGGATGGCGTTAGTGAGGTGAAGAACAAAGCAACACAGACTCAGTGATCTGAGGCTAAGTTGTGTTCTAACTTTATTTTTTCCACACACCATTTTTATATGTTAACTTCTAGCTTGAGGACAATATCTTGAGGCCACACAAAAGGAAACTGACGCAAACTACAAGACAATAGGCAAAAGGTATTAGCAGATCAAATACTATCAACTCTTCATAATGTTTTTAAGTATTCTTCTATATAATCTTTAACTAGTTCTACTTTCTGTATTATTGGGAACATCATGTACAGAAGCTGTTTCTATGAACAACATATAAGCTTACACTATGTGGTTAATAATTAGTTTAATAGGAACAATAGCTCTTGCTAGATTACACCTCCTACTTTTGCCCAGTAAATATTAGCCGGTCTTGCTCAAGAAAGCTGTTCAGAGCAACTAAGCAAACACCAATGTTTTACATATTTAAATATTCTAAAAGGGGAGTTGAGCCTTCCATGTACATTTTTCATTATAATATACTTGATGCCAACCAGGGTCTATTCTGCCAGTGGGAGATAAAGGGGGTCTAAATCTAAGGGACCAGAAGCTGGTTTCCTAGGAGGATACCATAGTTTTCCATTAACCAAATAAGCATTACCAAATGATGTCTGAATTGTTGGGACTATTTTTCTAGCCTTAACAACTTTGTTTGTGACTTGTTTGTCTGGAGTTAAGGTGGGAACAATGTGTCTTTCTGCCCTAGGTCATCTGGGAGTAGTCACCATCCGCGGTGCCATTTAGCATAAGTTGCTGGAAATGAGCATAGCATTCTTTCCAAGTTATACTTTTATCACCCCCAGAACAAGGGCCTTTCTTGGTTATATCCAGTATGATTAGCTGTTTGATTCTTGTGTTCTAAATCCCCTAAGACCCTAGAATTCCCAAAAATCCCATATAATATTATTCCCAAGCATAGGCAAATTAAACAAGACAACAGGAAAGAGCAGCCCCAATTCCCAAGAAGATGAGACCTTGCAAATATCTTTATAACTCAGTGGAATCCTTGTCAAGCACTAAGGGGAATTGAAGAGGGTGCAGCAGTAATTTATTTTAGATGTAAATGATATGAAGCTCATTGTGGTATATTTGTATATGTATATAAGAAAGTCATGTCAGATTCTTTTCACTATACTTCCTTTTCCAGTTACCCTCCCTTCCCTTCATCCTCCTTTCTCTACTCCACTGAACATAAATTCTTTGACCCTCATAATTATTGTGGGTTATCTTGCTTGTATTTGATAATACATTTGACCTTTAGATTAGGGATTGCAATAATTCGCTTAGCATGATAGTTTCCAGGTCCATTTTCTGGCAAATATCATAACATCATTCTTATTTATGGCTGATACATACTACATGGTGTATACATGCCATGTTTTCTTTTTCCATTCATCTGGTCAAGGGCCCCTAGTTTGGTTCTATAGTTTATCTCTTTTCAATTGAGCTACTATACACTTTGTGTGGTGCAACAGAGTATTCTTCTGATTTTGGATATATAATAAGGATTTGGATAACTGGGTCTAACGGTGGTTCCATTCCTAGGTTTCTTGAGGAACCTCAAGAAGACTTTCCAGAATGATTGTGCCAATATGCAGTCCCACCACTGGTGAGTGTTCATTGGACTGTTTCTGTGTGTATTTCACAAATGCCCTCTACTCCCTGCTAAGGCTTTTAGAATGACTTGGTTTGCCTACCCCATTTGCTACCCTAGTCACATTGTTGGCATCTTAATTAGTCAATTACTTTATGAAAGGAAGAAAGAGAAAATATCAAGAAAAATATTTTTCATTTTAAATTTTCACATCCCAAATTGGTATTCTTTTATAGAATTCAGCAAAAATAGAAACAAAACAAATACAAAAATAGAGTCACTCGAATTATTTGAGAAGCATGTCTAATGAGGTGAGAGTAAAAGGAAGATCATAGAGTCAATATTTACATTAAATGTCACTGTGTTCATTTCTATAATGGAATGTAAGTTACTTTGTAAATGATGATAAGGGATTATTTTAGGAATGTGACTTATGTATATTACCAGCAGTCATAGAAGTGTAAACAGAACACTATCACTAGCAGAAAGGTGTTTCCAACAGTCCCCCAGAAATAAAAGCACCATCATTAGCTGGACCAGTTAGCAACCTCTATCATTTTTTGAAGCATCACATTAGCAAATGCTTCCTTCTCAACTCAACATGATGGTTTTCAGAATTACCTACACATATATTTGCTGAGAAACAAGGCACATTCCTTGGTCAAGTAATTAATGAAGAATACACAATGTAATGGACAAGACTCAGTCCTTTTTTTGTGCAGCGCTGATCTCCATCCAATATCTATTGCCACCTGAGAGCTTTGAGGTACACAGGCCAAACAGGTTCACCATCACTGCCGACCCACTTGAAAATTTGGGAGTTCAATGAATCACACTTAGGTTCCGTAACTTTTAAAAAATCTCAAAAAACTGACATAAATCACGAGTCTCCTGGTTTTGGTTCACTGCTGGGAAGGGATAGAGGTTATAGTCAGCCCAGGGAAGAAGCTGATAGGAAGAGTCCAGGTGTGGCTCCTAATATGGAGCATTCCTGCCATCCTTTCTAGGGTCACAGATACACTGCTTTCTTATGATATGGGACAACACTCCTGGATACTGTCAGTCAGGGCACTTCACCTAGGCCTTGAAGTCTAGGCTGCCCATGGGGCCTGTCATGGTGTCCATGGAGTTGTTTATCCTCAGCTTTTTCTGAGTCAGGTGTTTACTGAAGAAAACCAAATCCAGCAGCTCACAGGATTAGGGTGTCTGGTGGCCAAGGTCCAGGCCAACACAGTTACTCCCTACAGGCATCAGGCTTCAGGGCCTGGAGACCACTGCCCAGTAGGTAAAGGCAAAGGCCTGAACACACAAGATAAGGCAGATTTTTCACTTTAGTCCACCTTCTGGCCTCTGCTGAATATGTCTTACAGCAAAGTGAGCATCATTAAATGGAAGTCTGCATTTTGTTTAGCACAGAGAACCCAGGCTGCAGAGGGATCATGGGAGTATGTCTAGCATGTGGAAGAACAGAAAGGGGCAGAGAGTTTTGGAAAAAGAATAAAATACTAGCATTTGATAGAAAATGTATGGGGTTAGAGAATATCATGCTAAGTGAAATAAGCCAAACTCCCAAAACCAAAGGCCCAGTGCTTTCTCTGATGTGTGGAAGCTCATTCACAAAAAGGGGGGTCGATAAGGAAGAATGGATTTACTTCATATTAGGTGGAGGAAACTGAAGGGAGGGGAATACATGTGTGGTAAAGGATGATAGTAGAGTTAAAGAGACTTTATTACCTCATGTACATGTATTGCTGACCAAATCAATCCTGCAGTATGTATAATCAGAAAAATGTGAGATTACACTCCATTTATGTATGATCTATCAAAATGTATAAATACATTCTACTGTCATGTACAACTAATTAGAACAAAAAAAAAAGAAACAGTGGCTCCATCCTATGGATTTATTATAATCATTAGCAAATCCTGGTAGTGATTACTCATGTCCCCCTCACCCTCCCAACAATATTTCAGGGTTTGCAATATGTTCAGTGTATACTCAATTTGGAAGTCAAGGTGTAGAGTCATATAGCTCATTGCATCCTCTCTCTTTCTCACTCTCTCTCACTTTCTCTCTGTCTCTATCTCACACACGAACACACAGACACCAAAAATGCATGTGTCACCACATACAAGTGCATTCTCGCATATAGTCAATGCTTACATGTGCAGGCCTTCTGATAATCTCATTGTTACCTCACACCTTCATTCACAATTGAAATGCACACACCAACAAAACACTTATAGCTCCACTCAGTTTCACTCACTTACTCAGTCACCTGTTATGCATTTCACAAGGATTTTTGTCATCTAGAAAATTATAGATGTCTCCAAGTCTGTGAATGTCAAATGGTGGGTTGTGACAGCTGCCCTTTATCTTGCTTCTCACCTCACCACATGACACCAGGACTATACTTCACATGCACAGCATTTGAACAGTGTTCTATTTGTTGTTATTGATGTCATGAGAATGTTGGGCAGAGTGTGGGTGAGCCTCTCCACACTTTGAGATTCTTGACAGGATCTGTTTTCTATTTTCCTATCTGTTTTCACCTTTAAAAATTTCCTTCCTTCTAATGAGTGAGGCTTTTTTTTCCTTCCCAGAGCAGACTCTTAACTGAAGTCTCCTGCTGCCTTCTATCACAGACTTCAGTTCCATGCTGCTTTTGATGGTGTCCAACTTATTCAGGAGAGGACAGGTCTGGAGAAAGAACTGTGTACAGTGAAATCTCCCAAAGAGAGAAGGAAAGACATTCAGTAAAGTAGAGCCTAGGGCAATTAGAAGTTAGTGAAGCCAGTCCTGGTGACAATGGACTAAAATTTCAGCCACTCAGGAGGCCACTCAAGTTGGAGACCAGCCTGGAAAAAATAGTAAGACACTATCGCAAAATAAAATTGCAAAGGGCTGGATATGTAGCTCAGTGTTAGAGCACCCATGTGTCCATCCAATGAAGCAGAAAATGAGGAAAAAAGAGATTAGATGAGTACTTAGGAAAATGGTCTGAGAGAGCACAAGAAATCAGGCTGGAAGTTGTCTTGTGTCTTGCTGGCAGTGGAACTGTGGGTCCATTTTTATGGTAGCTAAAATTTGTTGACAGGCTGTCTATTGCAGACTGTACAGTTGTAATTGATGGTGGAGTTGTAGGACTGTAGGGTTCCTGTTCTACATTTTTCTAGCTTCCCTTTTCTTCTCTGGTGGAGAATTCTCTTGTCCTGTTCTGTGTCAAGTTGATGTACAGCTCTCATGACCATGATTCAGAAAGAGGAAATCCATTCAGACCATTGACTGAAGCCCAGCCTCATCAGTTCAGAATTATAGGATAATGCTTCATTAGTGAGTGGTTGAGGGCTCAGGAATGCTGAACCAGGAGGGCTCTATGTCACCAGGAGCATCAAAAGGAGAGGGCAGTAGATCCTGTTAGTTCAGCTTTCTCTGTGGGAATAGCCCAAGGTGTCATAGCTTGGCCAGTGGGCAGTGTTGAGGAGAGAAAGTTTCAAGTGAATGTGAGAGAGCACTTGAGAAAGCTGCTTTGAAGTAGGTGTAGGAGGAAGAAGGTGAGTCAGCTTCTGACCCTGTTCAGCTCCCAGGATCTGTTCCAGGGATAGGGTGAGTATGGAAGCATCTGAGTTGTCCCTGGACTGCTCTCCAGTCACCAGTGTTACCTGTCCCCCTGTCAGGATAAGCAACCTGGTTTCCTCCAGGGTACTTTTACCAGTTTCCAAACTCTAACTGTAGAATCCACATGTTCTCTAAAGGTGATATTCTCCTGTTCTCTTTATTTACTGAATTTCCAAATCTGTCTATCCAGTTGAGTCCTTTCCCAAGGTTTATAGATCCTTCAGATTTCCCTCGTCTATGCTTGGGCAAGAGTGGCAACCTTCAAGTTGACGTGCTGCAGCTCTGCCTCCCCCTTTCTGTTTTAGTGATTTCTCTCTCTTTAAAGGCATTCCCTCCTTTCCTCCCTCACTTTCCCTCACTGCCTTTTTTCCTCCCAAATCCCTTACCTTGCCATCAAACTCAGGTTGGTCCTTCATCCAGCCATACCTTGTGACTCTCTATTATTTAATTTGAGACAGGTTCTCCCTAAATTGCAGAGGGTGGCTTTGGATTTTTTATCCTTCCACTTCAGCCTACCAAATTGCTGTGATTACAGGTGTGGCCCACATGCCTGGGGGTGCCACCTTGTTTTCTGATTCCTGTCCTTTGTACCACCTGGATCATCTAAACCCTGTGCTGTAGGCTACATATTTCTTCAGATGGAACTCTTTCAGGCCTCACACTGCCTTCACTGTAGCATCCCAGGAGCCAAGGTAAGCATACCTTCCTGAACCATACTGTGAGCACATGCATTGATACAGAAACACCAAAAATTGACACAGCTGAGCAGCAAAGTATTACAGCCACTCACTCATCCCTGCCAAACAGAAACATCATAGCTGTAGCAGGCACGGGTATTCAGGCAGGCTGCAAAATGGCAGCTTGCAGGGGCCTCAGCAGCATGAATCATTTGGGGCCTGATTTTGAGGCCATGGGCAAGTGAGTCAAGGCCACTGACCTGTCACCCCAAGGGCTATGAGGCTCATGGCTCACACCTGCTCCAGCAGTGCTGTAGCTCTAACTCTCAACCCAAGGTGCATGCACGATTCACTGACATCAACCTTCAGCCTCCAGGCTGATGATCACCTGGGTTTGAGTCTGAAGAAGCTTTTTAATTGTGGGAGGTGGTTTTATTCATATTACTGATGACACCTGGGTGGCAGAAGTTCTGGAGCTGAAGTGCCCAATGAAAGACACCACATTTCTTGTAGCACACTTTGAAGTGTAGCACATTCCTTCACATGAGTGACCATAACTCCCCACAAAGGCTCTTTTGGTCACCCCAAGGCCAGCACCAGCATTCAGCTCATAGGTGATGTGCCAGGGAGACCTCAGGGATGTGGTCCTAGGGAAACTGCTTGTTTTGGGAGGTCCTGGAATGAGTTGAACTGAGTCATCCAGGGAAGCCCTCATGTGGATATTAAATGAGAACCATCTCGGTTCTCAAAAATTTTTGCAGAATTGAGGGACACTTCAGAAAGCAAGGCACAGGCAAGTATTTATTGAAGGACACTGACAGAATTGACACATGGAGCTTGACCAGCTCTTGTCTGAAAAGATGAGTGAGGTGCCCATCTTTGAGTCCTCTACACCTCCTTTTTGAGGGTGTGCTGGGCCCCTAAGTGGAGGAGGCATTGTTAGGTTTTGCTGATGTGGAAAGTGCTTACAAGTCACTATGCTGATCTTTGTTACCTGGCAATCACATGGCATGTTAAACACCTTATGCTTGAGGATCAGAATGTTCCTTTGTCAAATAGTCCAAGCATTCATAAGTTGTTGACACATTCTGTAACTTTCTCAGGCAGGTGATGCTTTAATTAATGTCTTATCTCTGATAAGCATTTGTTGAAAGTGCTGTTTTTCTTTAACTGAAGAAGGAAGCTCAAAAAGACTTGTCTTGTTTTCAGAGGTTTCTGTTTACTAAGGACCTCTACTCATGGGCCCATTGTACTATGCTCTCACATGATGAGGGCCTGGGCCTCTGGGCTTCAATGTTGTGGGTCTTGAGAGTCAAAGAATGGGATGTTTGTGGCTGATTGGGAATTTGTATTGTCAACGACATGGGTGTCGGTGGCATTGCTAACTGGTGGATCATAGGTGGGTGAAATATATGATCAAAGGTGGATGGCGCACCTATAGGGTCAAAATTTAGTACAGGGGGAAAAGGTCCCTTCCATGTCCCTTTTGGGTTGATAATATACTCACAGGCATTATAATGAGCACATATCTGGGCTCATTATTTAGTTTGGCACAGCTTCTATACTAAGTGTAACATTTTTGATCTATCTGTACATTTCATGTATCAGCACTAATTCCTTTATGTGGCCAAGTGGTATTCCAGTGTATAAATGAATATGCCATAAGTTATCTCATTGTCTTTGTGACGGACACTTGGACCATTATTAATTACACCTTTCAGAGAAATTAAATCCAAATGCCCCGTAGACATAAATGTAAAACAAAATCCTTGTAGGAAAAAAAAATCCTTGTAGAGAGTCTAGGAGATGAAATAGGGAGAAAATCCTCATGACTTTGCTTTGGCAATGATGTTGTAGGTGCAAAAACAAAAGCACAGTCCATAAAAGAAAAATAGTCAATTGAACTTTGTTTGAATTAAATGTGATCATCTGTGAAATAACTGCAAGAGAAAGGCAAGCCACACACTGGGAAAAAATATTTGCCAAACACATATTGGATAAAAAATTTTTATATAAGACTTGTTAGAAGACATTTTACAACTAAAGAAGAAAACATATACAAGATGAAAATAGGCAAACACGCTTAAGATAAAAATCATCAAAGAGATAACCAGATGACAAGAGCATGGGAAAAGAGGAACATCATATGTTATTAGGAACAAAACTTCTCAACCCCAAATCCTACATTTAAATATTTCTGCTTCAACCAACAGCATGGTCTAACCAGGTGAAGGCCCAAACCATCACCTAGCACCTGGACAGAAAATCTGCTCTTCTCTGCTTCTCCTCCTCTGTGCATGGGCCTCAACTGGGTGCCTTTGGCTTTCCTGATGCCATGCTAAGTTATTTGATGTAGGTGCAGAAAGCAGCAGTGCAAGGAGCCATGCTCAGTGTTGGAAAAATGTTGGGAGATCTGTTATATTCATTGTCCATTAATGTATCTTGCCACACTCTCCATCTCTCCAACCTTGTGACATTTAGATCCACCAAACCTCTATCATCCCTCACTTCCATTCAGCTCTTCTACTCTATAGAGTGTGCTTAATATCCCATGTCCCCAATATTACAAGGACCATCCACTTCACCTTCATCTGCTCCCACAAATGCTATCACCAGTGTCTTCCTTCCTCTCTCCTTGTATCAGCTCCCAAGCCTCATATTTTAGCTCATTCCCTATGTTCTCTACCCAACACCCTCAAGCCTCACAGTGCTCGACTTTCAGGAACCTCAGCTTCTCCATGACCTTCATGCTTGCCTTTGACACATTATCTACCATACTACCCTTGTCCTTTTCTCACACATACTTTACTCCACTCATGTCCACATTCCTCCCAACTCCTTACAGTTTCCTGTGCACATCTTTCCTTCTCCCCATGTCTGTCTTCTCCCCAGAATATACCCACTTTACTCACATAATGTATCTGCCTTGATCCATGATCATTCAACTTCTGCTTCCTCCCTCTGTATCCTTTCCTTTCAGCATGTGCTTACCATGATTTGTACAGAACCTTTATTCCATTTTGCCCTTTATCTGTGCATTTCTATATTCCCTTTTGTTCCTGTGACACTCTGAAATGCTTATCCTTCTAGAGCCCAATATTTACAACCTTAATGTCCTTACACATGATCCCCTTGTTAATATTGAGTCTTGCATTGACTTTATCCCCTGAACAAAATGTGCACTTGTTTACCTCTTATTCCTCTGCCTACTCTTTTCATCTTTTTATGTCACCTACTTAAGGCTGTGCTGCCCCACCTTGTGCCTATGGTTCCTGTTCTCCTGTGCCCTCTTGTGTCTTGTGTCATGCAGTCATACGCTGTCACTCCCAAATGCTCCACTGTTAAACAATTGCTGCTGGTTGTTTTTGTAAAATACCCCATGTTTGGATGGTTCACACAGTGATCAAGGTCTGAGTCAGGAAAAAATATGAATGGTGAGTCTCAGCCAGCTATCAGACAGCTTAAAGTGTGAATATTCTTCATGGGTGTGTTTTCTAGGAATCAGCAGGGCCATTGCTGATCCATCCAGCCTCTGCTAGGGTGCTAATTTTCACTTGTGCTGTAGCTGTACAGTGATTGCCTTCAGGGCAGCCTTGGAGCTGAAGAGATGTGGATGGATTAAGTTAAAATGAAAGAAGTCTTTATTATGCCTGCTGGTATGGAATTAATGGTCTCCTTCATAAGGAAAACTACATTGACTCTAGTTGGCAAAGTCAAGTTTGAAAAGGTATGCAGTGCCCCATCACAGTGCCAGTTACTTGTGACCATCCTCAGGTTAAATGGGGAATCCCAGAAGCCATAGCACTTTGACCAGAATATATTTTGTAACTATTCTAGTTTATTACAAGATACTGTGATTAATGTCTTTCTATCCCTATGTGATAATCTGATCGGTATCATTTGTATGTTTAAATGTATAGAAAAATAGAGAATGTAGGTTTTAGAACTATGTGCAAATCCAGGACTGCATTGGGAATTTTGGATGCATCCCCTGCATAAGGAAGTACTAGAAGATGACAGCCTCCTCTGTCTGGTGCAGAAGATCCCAACCTGCAATTCAGCTCTATCTACCTACTGTTCTCTGGGGCACTCATTAATTTATCTCCATTCTCTAATCATACAATATATACTTTTGGGAAAAAATCTATTTACTTCACATATGCCACAGTTACTTTTCAATTATATTTTCTCCCCTTGAAGATCTCACTTTTACCATATCACTCTGATAGCCTTTAAATGCATATGTTTTCTATGAAAACTATGCTAATACCAAAGGTGTTCACTCTATCTCAATCTCTTATAGCTGAACTCAGCCTGTCCCATCAAGTTAGGCATCCTTAACATAAGGTGAGATCAAAAATTTTATATTTCTCAAATATTCCCATAGAACTCACATTCACAGGAAAACACTGTCTCATGTAACATTCATAGAAGATGTAGCATGGGTTATTGGAATAGAGTTACCAGGACAATCAAGAGAAAGGAAATTTATATCCCTGTATAACAATGAGGTCTATCTGCTCCAAATATCCTTTAGGATTCTACATCCTTTAGGACTCTCCTATCATCCACTTGCCATAAGGCAGGGCTCCACCCATTTTTCCTGCTGTGATCTTTTCAATATTTCTACTGCCACCGACAGCTCACATTGTATTGAACACAGTGTACTGCAACACAGATGTCATTTGGATTTTCTGTGCACAACTTAACCTAATCATATAAGATTATTGTGATTTAGAGAGTAACAAATGCAAGATTTTAAGGAAATAGGTAAGGATATGTCTTCTTATTTTGTATCACAGTTGTGATTAATTTCCCAAAGTGTGAATGTGTGAGGTTATGCTGAAACTCTTGCACTGATTCCAGCAGAGAGGTGCAGCTTCTAGTTAAAAAGCAGGCACTTCCTTCCCTATGGTACAACAGACATCAGGAGCATTGTGCTCCCACCTACTTCCATTTCTCCTGCCACCTGCAGTCTGGGTGGTATGTAGTGGCCCAAGTTGATGCTGTACAGGAAAGGAGATTGCATCACACCTGAGGATCATTGCATGTAGGGAAACAAATCTTTAAGGATACCTGCTAACAAACCTGCCTCACCATGTTCCTTAGATGAGAATGTTTCCTTTATTTCCAGTTGTAGAAAAGATTTCTGTTACATAAATTTATATGGTACAGCCTAATCTTCAAATGCTATTGCAGCAGCAAACATCAGACTAATGACAAAATCACTCCATAAGGTGAAAATATGTGTGATAAATGCATGAAGCATTGTCCTGCATCTATATCCACCACTCATTTTTCCACAGCATTTGCTTCTAGCAGTTAGATGGTGTCCACCACCTGTCATCCATTGTGATTTTACTAACTGGAAAGGACTGAAAATGAATTCATTCCATGTACCTCAGAAATATGATTAATGTTGCTGTCAACGTGATGCTATGCATCATGATGAGGACAACCAGGTCTAATTCCTTCCATGATGTCCATGTGTCCCATATTCAGGATACCAAGGACCTCAATATGCATTAGGGTGTACAATGGAGAGACAAGTGACCCTTCCATGACACTCTGATGTGAGAGTGATGAGTAACTAAACATTTAGGCATTGTGCAAAAATTTTAAATTTATGTATTTCAGATTATGGTAATTTTCATCTTTAATCAGTTGAAGCAGTCCTTGGATATTGTGGAGTCATGTATCATGAGAAGAAAGGGACTCACAGTGGGAAAACACATGCAGATTATGGTATTGGTTTTAAAAATCCACCAATTAAGAGTTGAAGAAAGAGCAATATAAGCATTTAATAGGGATGAGAGGGTGTGAAATGTCACAAATGTACACACCAGGACAAGGATTCTGTGTGTGGCTCTGGACTCAGGGCAGGATCTGGGGTAAACTTTTTTGCTGTGGATGTGCCAAACTCGCTGCTTATGCCTGTACAGTATGAGAACCATGGAGCCACTGGACCAGATAATGAGCACAGAAAATATCACTTCAGGAAATACAAACAATGCTGCATATAATAATTCTATGATTTTGTCACGACCCACAGTAGAACAGTACCCATAATCTGTTTTCTCTGTTACATTTTCCCTTCTCCATTTGCCAAGCACATAAAGAGGAAAAATGGAATTTACCATCATGTAAAGGATCCAGCAAAGGGAAATGGAGAAGTCAATGTTCTTTGCAGTTTTTATCTTATGATCCCTCCAACAGGAGTTTCTGGAGGTGACTGTGATATTTTGGAAGATACTCAAGAGGCAGACGATGCCAATAGAAACACTCCTGCCTACTCGTTGAATACCTGAAATAAGTTTGCATCCAAGGTCATTCAAGAAATCTTCCATCCCAAAAGCTGTCATTGTCTGGGGAACTCCATTAGAGAGAATAACAAGGGAGTTGGCTATACTCAGGTGCTTGAGGATCAAGTCAGTGGACCTTAATGGGCACTTATTGCAGGAAAGGACTAAATAATGGTAAAGAAGAAAGAAATTTCCCAGAATTCCAACTGTGGTCTCTGATAAGAACATGAATCCTATTGCCACATCTCTGGAGGCCATTCAATCATTCAGCACAATTTGATTTGGATTATGGCAACTGCCATTCCTATGAGCAAAATGACACATTAAAATATTTTGTAGCTAGACACTGTGGAGTGCAAAATTAGTCACCAGCTGCTGAGGAAGTTGAGGCATAAGTATCTCTTGTGCTAGGAGTTTGAGGCTATCCTGGGTAACAAAGCCATAGCCATCTCCAAATTACCTCAGGAATATCTTTTCATTGTATGTACCTGTGGATTGGCAATGACATGCAGATGAATATGTTGATGGGGAGAATTCCCAGGATATTTTCTTATAAAAGTCATTATTAAAGATCACGTAGTGATAATCTTGGAGAAGCAAAAAAAAAAAAAAAAAAAAAAAAAAAAAAAAAAAAAAAAAAAGTGAGTGAGAGCTGTGGACAGACAGCATTACTCAACGTTTTCAGAATAAACTGATATATCATAGTCATATTGAAGAGACAACCTCAGTCAGCACCCATATCATACAAAAATTCATTTCTGAATTCATTTCTGGTGTCAATTTAAAATAAAATGAGTAGGATTTTTACAAAACAAAGGAATATTTCTGTAGCACTAGGTAACAAACTGTGCATCAAACAGAAGACACACCTTAAAAACTAGGTTGAAATGACAAATTAGTTGTAGTTCAACCAAGACCTTGCTCTCATCAATTACAATATCTACCTAGAGAGTGTGTGTTGACCTTAACCTCTTCAATGGGATTAGGTTTTAGAGAAGACACAACGGAATAAAAATGAGCAATATGTTCCAACAGAATCCACAGGAACATCACTATTCAATGAATGATAAATATAATTTATAGTAAAACCTTTTGCATTTGGTTTGAAGGCTTAATTTATAGGCCAATATGAATTAGGAAAGTCTTAATAGATTGTAATGAAATGCAGTGCCCTATTCATGGTCAATTCTCTGCATTCAATCAATGCAAGACGTAGTCAACATTGGGATTGGTAATATAAATATCATTGAAGGGGCAAAATTATAGTGGAAGATATAGAAAAACAAATTACTTTGTCTCTAAACCATAAAACATTAAATACTAGTAGGTGATAAAATGGTGTAGGATAGAAATTTAGTTGTCATTCATCTCAGGATAAAAGCTTATGTGTACTACGTACTATGAGACCATTGGTAATGAGGCAAAGGTTTTAAAAGGCATTTTACCAGAAGTATTTAAATGGAATCCAGAGGCTAGGAATTCCTATGCATTTTATGAATGGAAACACAAAGGAATGCATTCCATGGTATTGGGATTAAGGTGAGAATATTAACAAACCAGGGGAAACAACACAAATTATCTTTGGTCCTGATAAGTGTTGTCCAATACACATCAAGTTACTTCCCTTAACTGGTGTGTTCCCAAGTTCATCAGGGGAAGAATTCTCACCAACAGAATCACACCATAGTTGATTAAGTGGAAATGCAATTTTCTCTATTGAGTGGATTAGAAATAGATACAGGTCTGGATTTTTGTTCAGGATGAGGTGATTCTCCCTTTTATCCTCATCTTTACTGTAGGCATGAAGGCATATAAACATAGCTACAATAATATTGATGGTTTATTCTTTGATTTGTGTAAAGACCTTGGACTGTAGGGTGCTTTGATTGCCAGAGTTATTAACTAGGTCCACAATCAGGTTTCAGTATCAACATCTGGAATGTTTACCAATATTCACCTTCAGTGAGGACTTTATTACATTCTCTTTGGAGCCATCCTGGATTGGCATCATGTCAGGGACACAACTCCTTTAGTAACTCATTTCATAGCCAAACAATTTTTCCTCTCCCTTGTGTACATTGGTACTGCATCTCTTTTTACCCCTAATCCTTTTTTCAGAAATGTGCACTTCCTCAAATTTCCCTTCTTACACACCCTGCCTCTATGACAGAAATAGAAAGTACTCACAGTGCTCCTTGGAAGGAAGATGGTGGGCTCAGCATGAGATCTAGACAGCCACCAAGGAGGCAGGGAACCAGCTACATACTCACTGCATACATGAAATAAGGTCTGTACTCTTGTGACCTCACTTCCCCTCAGGGCTGCAATTATCACTTCACCTGTAGAGGGAAAGGCAGGCTTTGGGAACCCTGGACAGTGCTAAAAACTTTCCTCCCACTTGCTAATTTCTCAAGCCATTATGAGTTATCCATTGGTGATTTCAAAATAAGTGTTGAGGAGTTTGGGAGAGGTTTTTACATTTCTTGTTCCCTGAAGCTGACAGGGTCTCATGGAAGGTGCAGGAAATGTTGAGGTGTGACCTATGAGGGAATTATAGAGATCTTTTATTAAAATCTTACTAATTCTTAATATTCAGATGTGTGCTTCTTGATTCTATTGTCTGGAAAAATAGAATGAGAGAAAACATCTGAGGAGGATGTCTCCTTAGGTAAGAACTCAAATGAATATAGTGTTACAAATTAAATTAGAAAGCCTTGACTCTTCTTATATTTAATGTTAAATAAATTGGAAATGATAATAAAATATTGTATGCATAATTAGTTATAGATATTTCCCCAGAAGTGGTAGAAAGTCTAACCAGAACACTATCATTAGAAGAGAGAGGTTTCTTACAGTCTCTCACAGATAAAATCACCAGCAATAGCGGGTCAGGCAACAAATTGTCATATTTATTTTCACATGTAACCTAATGCTACCATTTCAATCCAATGGCAGTTTTCCAGATTATTCCACAGACTTTGGCACATAATATTAAATGTGCATGCATTGACTGGTGATTAAGGAAGTAAAGTACGATTTCATGTATCCTGTGCTAATAAGTCTTACAGAATGTACAAGAATAGAGTCAAATCTTTCCAATATTTACATCAAGAGAAGAAGACATCATTGAATGAATAATAAAGATGATGGAAAAGTTCAGTGTTTTAATATAAACCACTCCCTAGTATAAGCACACACAAACCTGAATTTGAAGGGACATGTTAGGAAATACTATGATTGGCAAGGATGAAGATAGGCCAGGAATCTCACCAACTGTTAATGGGTCTTAAAATTGCAGTCACATCAATGTTCATAGCTGCTCAATTCACAATAAGTAGATTGTGGAACCAACCAGTTACCCTTCAATTGATGAATGGATAAATAAACTCAGGTATAGATACACAATAGAATATTACTCAGCTATAAAGAAGAATAAAATTATGGCATTTGCTGGTAAATGGATGAAGTTGGAGAATATCATGCTAAGTGTAATAAGCCAAGGCCAAAAAACCAAAGGCCAAATGTTTTCTCTGATAAGTGAATGATGATACATTATGAGGGGGCGGCAGGGGGACAAGAGAAGAATGGAGGAACTTTGGATTGTGTAGAGGAAAATGGGGTGGGAGGGGGTGAGGGAAGGAAAGATAGCAGACTGAGACAGATAGTATTACCCTGTATATATGTGCAATTAACTGAATGGTGTGAATCTACATTGTGTACAGCCATAGAAATGAAAAGTTGTAGCTCATGTGTGTACAATGAACCAAAATGCAGTATTTAAAAGTTAAAATAAAAAAATATTGATGTAAACATGTTGCAAAGCTGGTGGTGTCCACTTACTGGATCAGATATAATTCTTGGTGCCAGTAATTCCACTCTGCTGAATCTTCATGCAATCCTCCAGAAATTGCCCTGTGTCCACGTTGGATTTAATAAATGCAAGACTGACCTGAGGTTTAGTTCCAGAAGGGAACAGGAAGAGGGTGTTAGTAAAGGAAAGGGAAGTAATGGTGACTGAAATGGAGATAATTATATGCCAAGTTTGTGCAAATATGTCAAACCCCGGTATTATGCATAGCCTTATTGCAAAATAAAAATTAAAAAAATAGAGGGGAAAAAGATGTATTTTAAAATTGATAATTAATGTATCAAAGAAAATTCATTCTAAACAAAGAGTTATTTCCATAATGGAAATATGCTTTTGTTGTAACTCCAGAAAAAAATATATAGTGGAATCTATCAATGAATTATTCATAAATAGTATTTTGGTCCACAATGGCATATAAAGTGCTAATATCTCATAATATAGTTTAGAATAGAATTGAATCTATCACTGATTTAATGCTAAAACTTCCTATGCACTAACAGCTTCATTGGTCAAAGCTTTAGTAATGAAGCAGAATTTGTGGAGTACATTTCAATACAAAAGATATGTCAATAGAAGCTGGAGTATGTGAATTCTGCTGCAATAAAGAAATTGGAATAAAAAGGAAATTTTCATGTGTGTGATTAATGCTGGCTTATTATTAAGCCAGAGAAATTGCCAGATATATTTGGTCCACACAACCACTCTCCAGTTCTCATATTATATTGTTACCTTATCTTGTGTGTCCAGCAGAGAGAGAAGTTTCACCACAGCCATCACATCACAGGGATTCCCGTCTCCAATAGATGTATTGGAATGCAGAGTTGGAAAAGGACACCTTTTATTCCAGAAACCATCCCAGATCTTGGTTTCTGCACAGGATGAAGTGATCCTCACCGTTCCATCCTCATCTTCACTATAGGCATGAAGGCAATATACTCAAAGGCATCATAGCAATTGAAAATATAGTCTGTGATTTTCTAAAGTAATGTGAAGAGCAGATCAGCTGCTAACTACAGTCTTTAAGCCCCTTGGAAATAAAAATTCACTATTGGTGATATTCACCTATGGATACCTTCTTTGATTATTTTATTAAAGAGCTTTCAGAGGCAGGAGGAATTGACCTCCTACTACAGAGATCATAGTGAAGGAATTATTCCTCTCTCTTCTCTACTTCTACACCAAATCTGTTCCTAACCCAGAATGTTTCTTCCCTCTGCTGACAGGAGCACATACTAGACTTCTTTTCCTTACTCACTCTGCTGAAATAAAAGATTGAATTAGAAAATACTCACTGGGCTTCTTGTGTGCAAAGGACTGAGCTCAGCATGAGGTCTGACAGCAAGGATGGAGAGAGGGAGGCAGCTGCACTCTGAGATAAAAGTTTGTGCTCCTGTGTCCTCACCTTCCCTCAGGGCTCAATTATCATTTTACCTGTAGAGGCAATGAAAAGACAGGCCTGGGGAGCAAGGCATTTCCAAGAAATTTTCTTCCCACTTGCTAAGGCAATTATGGTTTCTTTGTAACTTCAAAATGTGTTGAGGAGCTTGCTGGAAGCTGTTGGTTTTTTATGATCCCTTGAGCTTGTGATCCCTTGTGATCCATAGTGTCTCCTATGGAATGTTCAAGAAATAGTGAGTTGTGACCTAAGAAGGACTGACTTAAAGAGAGTTTGAGGCTCACTGGATGTCAGGGTTCCCTGAGGGTTTTTACTTTTTCTGCACTTCGTTCTTCTACAAAAAATCATTTTTTGTTCTTCTCAATTATACATGCCAGCAGAATATATTTTGACATATTATATATCCCTGTAGTAAAATTTCCTATTCTTGTGTTTGTAAATGATGAGGAGTTATGCTGGTTGTGTATTCATATTTGAACATAGTAGGGATATGTCGTTTATTGAACGGTCTTTCCTATTTCCCTTCCCTTCATTTCCCTTTGTCTTATTCAGAGAACTTCTATTCTTCCCTTCCTCCCATCATTTTGTGTTAGTATCCACATATCAGAGAGAACATTTGACCTTTCATATTTTTAGATTGGATTATTTCCCTTAGTATGATAGTCTCCAGATCCCTCCATTTCTCAGCAAATGACATCATTTCACTCTTCTTTATGGCTGAGTGTTATGTCATTGTGTATACAAATGACATTTTATTTATGCATTCATCAGTTGAAGGACAACTAGGTTGGTTCTGCACTTTGATTGTGAATTGAGCTGCTATGAGAATTGATGTTGCTGTATCATTATAACATGCTGATTTTAAGTTGTTTGGGTATAAACTGAGGAGTGAGAGAACTGGGTCAAATGGAAGTTCCATTCTAAGTTTTCTAAGGAATCCCCATAATTATTTCCAGAGCACTGACACCAATGTACAGTCCCATCAGCAATGTATGCATTTATCATTTTCCCCACATTCTTGCTAATATTTTTTGCTACCCATATTATGGATGAAGGACATGCTGACTGGAGTGAGACTGTTAAGGTTTGGATGTGAGGTGTTCCTCAAAATCTCATGTGTGAGAAAATGCAAGAGTGTTTGGAGGAGAAATTGTTGGGTTGTGAGAGCCTTAACACAATCAGTGAATGAATCATCTCATGGGATTAATTGAGTGGTAACTAAAGGCAGGTTACACATGGTTTGAGGGTGTGGGGCATTGGGGCATGGCTATGGGGTATATTTTTATCTGGTGAGTGGAGTCTCTCTCTGCTTTCTGATCAGCAAGTGTGCTTCCTCCCTTTGCCACACTCTTCCACCATGATGTTCTGCCTCACCTGGAGCCCCAAGGAATGGAGCTGGCCTTCTATAGACTAAGACTTCTGAAACCAGAAATTCTCAAATAAATCTTTCCTCCTCTACAATTTTTCTGGTCAGGTCGTTAGTCACCTTTAGTCTGTTTTTATTCTAAAGTCATGATGAATCTCAGGGTAGTTTTAATTTGCATTTCTCTATGTGCTAGAACATTTTTTCATATATTTGAAAAATACATGTTGAATAGTTTTTCAAATATTTGTTGACCAAACATATTTCTTCCATGAAGTGTCTCTACAGTTCCATTACCCACTTATTGATTGAGTTATTTGTTTTTCTGGTGTCAGGTTTTTTGAGTTCTTTCTATACCAGGAGATTAATGTCCTTTCTGAGTTTCAGGTGACAAAGAGTTTCTCCCATTGCATAGGCTCTCTTTTTACACTCTTGATTGTTTCCTTTCTGTGAAAAAGCTTTTCAGGGCAATGATGTCTGTCACATTTTGTTATTATTCTTACCTCCCCGCAACCCCACCCCTCCCTTCCTTTATGCTGTTCACCCTTCCTCCATTCTTGCCACCTTTCACCCCACATTATGCATCATCATTCGCTTATTAGAGAGACCATTCAGCCTTTGGATTTTTGGGATTGGCTAATCTCACTTAGCATGACAGTCTCCAACATCATCCATTTACCTGCAAATGACATAATTTTATTCTTCTTTATGGCTGAGTAATAATATTCCATTGTGTATATATACCACAGTTTCTTTATCCATTCATCTATTGAAGGACATCTAGGTTGGTTCCACAGTCTAGCTATTGTGAATTGAGCAGCTATGAACATTGATGTGGCTGCATCACTTTAGTAATCTGATTTTAAGTCCTTTGGGTATAGGCCAACGAGAGGGATAGCTGGGTCCAATGGTGGTTCCATTCCAAGTTTTCAAAGGAATCTCCATACTGCTTTCCAGAGTGATTGTACCAATTTGCAACCCCACGAGCAATGTATCAGGGTACCTTGTTCCCCACATCCTCACTAACACCTATTGTTGCTTGTATTCTTGATAATAGACATTCTAATTGGGGTGAAATGATATCTTAGGGTAGTTTTGATTTGTATTTCTCTTATTACTAGAGTTGTTAAATATTTTTTCATATATCTGTTGATTGCTTGTAGTTCCATTTCTGTGAAGTGTCTTCTCATTTCCTCAGCCCATTTATTGATTGGGTTATTTGTATTCTTGGGGTAAAGTTTTTTGAAATCTTTATATATTCTGGAAATTTGTGCTCTGTCATGTGTGTGCCAAAGATTTTCTCCCACTCTGTAGGCTCTCTATTCACATTGATGACTGTTTCCTTTGCTGAGAAAAAGCTTTTTAATTTGAATCTATATGAATTATTGATTCTTGCTTTTATTTCTTGTGCTTTGGGAGTCATATTAAGGACATCTGGTCCTAGGCCCACATGATGAAGATGTGGACCTACTTTATCTTCTATTAGGTGTAGGGTCTCTGGCCTAATTCCTAGGTCCTTGATACATTTTGAGTTAAGTTTTGTGCAGGATGAGAGATAGAGGTTTAGTTTCATTTTAAACATATGGATTTCCAGTTTTCCCAACACCATTTCTTGAAGAGTCTATCTCTTCTCCATTGTATGCTTTTGGTGCCTTTGTTTAGTATGAGAAAACTGTATTTATGAGGATTTGACTCTGTGTCCTCTATTCTGTACCATTGATATACCTGCCTATTTTGGTGCCAACACCATGCCATTGTTGTTAGTATTGCTTTGTAGTATAGCTGAAGGTCTGGTATTGTGATACCTCCTGCTTCGCTCTTTTTGCTAAGAATTGCTTTAGCAATTATGGGTCTCTTACTCCTCCGTATGAATTTCATGATTGCTTGCTCTGTTTCTATGAGGTCTATTATTGGAAATTTAATTGGAATTGCATTGAATTTGTATAGGACTTTTGGTAGTATGGCCATTTTGACCATATTAATTCTGCCTAACCAAGAACATGGGAGATCTTTTCATCTTGTAAGATTTTCTTTAATTTCTTTCTTAAATGTTCTGTAGTTCTCATTGTAGAGGTCTTTCACCTCTTTTGTTAGATTGATTCCCAAATATTTTATTTTTTTTCCAGGCTATTGTGAATGGGATAGTTTTCCTAATTTCTCTCTCAGAGGATGCATCACTTATGAATAAAAATGCATTAGATGAATGACTGTTAATTTTATATGCTGCTACTCTACTGAATTCATTTATGAATTCCAGAAGTGGTTGGTGGAATTTTTTGGCTCCTCTAAATAGAGAATCATGTCATGTGTAAAAGGGATAGTTTGAGCTCTTCTTTCCCTATTCGTATCCCTTTAATTATTTTGGGCTGTCTAATTGCTCTGGCTAGTGTTTAAAGGACGATGTCAAATAGAAGTGGTGAAAGAGAGCACCCCTGCCTAATTCCAGTTTTCAAGGGGAATGCTTTCAATTTTTCTCCATTTAGAATGATGTTGGTTGTAGCTTTAGCATAGGTAACCTTTACAATGTTGAGGTATGCTCCTACTATTCCTTTCTTTTTCTAGAGGTTTGAGCATGAAGGGTGCTGTATTTTATCAAATGCTTCCTCTGTATCTATTGAAATAATCATGTGGTTCTTAACTTTAAGTCTGTTGATGTGATGAATTACATTTATTGATTTCCAGATGTTGAATCAACCTTGCATCCCCGGGATGAAACCCACTTGATCATGGTGCACTATCTTTTTAATATGCTTTTGTATGCAATTTGCTAAAAATTTGTTAAGAATTTTTGCATCTATGTTCATTAGAGATATTGGTCTGAAAGTTTCTTTACTTGATGTGTCTTTGTCTGGTTATGGTATCAGGGTGATATTGGCTTCATAGAATGAATTGGGACGGTTCCCTCCTCCTCTATTTCATTGAATACTTTGAGTAGCATTGGTATTAGTTCTTCTTTGAAGATCTTGTAGAACTCAGCTGTGAATCCATCTGGTCCTAGATTTTTCTTTGTTGGTAGATTTTGATGACTTCTTCAATTTCACTGCTTGAAATTTATCTGTTTAAATTATGTATATCCTCTAGATTCAGTTGGGTGGCTCATATGTGTCTAGGAACCTGTTGATGTCTTTGAGATTTTCTATTTTGTTGGACTATAAGTTTTCAAAATAGCTTCTAATTATGTTTTGTATATTAATAGTATCTGTTGTGATATTTCCTTTTACATCAAGAATTTTAGTAATTTGAATTTTCTTTCTCCTTCTCTTCATTAGTGTGGCTAAGGGTTTATCAATTTTGTTTATTTTTTCAAAGAACCAACTTTTTGTTTTGTCAATTTGATGAATTGTCTTTTTTGTTTCAATTTCATTGATTTATGCTCTGATTTTAATTATTTCCTGTCTTCTATTACTTTTAGTGGTGAACTGTTCCTCTTTTTATAGGACTTTGAGTTGTAATGTGAGGTCATTTATTTTTTGACTATTCATTCTTTTATTGAATGTGCTCCATGCAATGAATTTTCCTCTTAGCACTGTTTTCATAGTATCCCAGAGATTTTGATATGTTGTATCTTTGTTCTCATTGACCTCTAAGAATTTTATTATCTTCCCCCTAATGTCTTCTGTTATCCATGAATCATTCAATAGCATGTATTTAATCTCCAGGTGTTACAGAAGTTTCTGTTTTTCATTTTATCATTGATTTCTAAATTAATTCCATTATGGTGTGATAGAATACAAGGTAGTATCTCTATCTTTTTGTATTTGCTAAGAGTAGCTTTATGACATAACATATGATCTATTTTAGAAAAGGATCCATGAACTGCTTAGAAGAAAGTGTTCTTCTTATTGATGGAAGGAATATTCTATATATGTTTGCTAAGTCTAAATTAGTGACTGTGTTATTGAGTTCTAAGGTTTCTTTGTTCAATTTCTGCTTGGAAGATCTGTCCAATGGTGAGAGAGATGTTTTAAAGTCACCCAGTACTATTGTGTTTTGGTCTCTTTGGTTCCTGGAATTAAGAGGGATTGGATTGATGTACATGGTGCGCCATTGTTTGGGGCATAAATATTTATGATTGTTTTGTCCTGTTGATTTATGCTTCCCTTAAGCAGTATGAAATGCCCTTCTTTATCACTTTTAACTAATTTTGACTTGAAGTCCACTTTTTCTGATATGAGGATGGAAACCCCTGCTTTTTTACTGAGTCCATGTGCATGGTATGTTTTTTCCCATCCTTTCACCTTTAGCCTGTTGGTATCTTTTTCTATGAGATGCATCTCTTGAGGCAGCATATTATTGGGTCTTTCTTTTAAGTCCAATCTGCCAGTCTATGTCTTTTGATTGATGAGTTCAGGCCATTAGTATTCAGGGTTATTATTGAGAGATGATTTGTGTTCCCAATCATTTTGGCTTATTTTTGGTTTGTAACTTGACTTGGTTTCTCCTTTATTTGGTTATTCCTTTAGGGTAGTTCCTCCCTAAGTTGTCTTACATTGTTTTTTTTTTTCATTTCTTCCTCATGGAATATTTTGTTTAAAATTTTCTTTAGTGCTGGCTTAGTTTTTGTAAATTTTTTTGGTTTATCATGGAGGATTTTATTTCATCTTCAAATCTGAAGGTAAGTTTTGCTGGGTATAAAATTCTTGGTTGACATCCATTTTCTCTCAGAGATTGAAATATTTTGTTCCAGGCCCTTCTTGCTTTTAAGGTCTGTTTTGAGATATTTGCTGATAATTGTATTGGTTTCCCCCTGAATGCAATTTGATTTTTTTCTTTTGCAGCCTTTCAAATTCTATCTTTATTTTGTATGTTAGGGACTTTCGTTATAATGTGCCTGGGTGTTGATCTATTGTAATTTTGTACATTTGGTGTTCTGTAAGCCTTTTGTATTTGATTTTCCATTTCATTCTTCAGATGTGGAAAATTTTCTGATATTATGTCATTGAATAGATTATTCATTCCCTTGGTTTGTAACTCTGTGCCTTCCTCAATCCCAATAATTGTTAAATTTGTTCCTTTCATGATATCCCATAATTCTTGTAGGCTTTGTTCATGGCTTCTTACCATCTTCTCCATTTGGTCAACTTTGTTTTCGAAATTAAATATTTTGTCTTCAATGTCTGATGTTCTGTCTTCCAGGTGATCTAGCCTGTTTGTTATGCTGTCTATTGAGTTTCTTTATTGTTTTCTTCATTTTCAGGAGTTCAGTTTGTTTTTTTTTTCAGAATCTCTATCTTTTTATTAAAATGATCTTTAGCTTCCTGTAACTGTTCTTTTAACAGTCGATTGATGTGATCATTCATTGCCTGCATTTGCTCTCTCATCACATTGTTTACTTCTCAGATCATTTTAATTATGTACACATCTGAACTCGCTTTATGACATTTCTTCTGCCCTGCTATCATTGGATTCTGTTGATGTAGCATCTAGGTTTGTTTGAGACACGTACTTCCCCTGTTTTCTCCTGTTCATGTATCTTCTCCTCTCTCTGTGAAGTTCTGAAGTATTGCATCTTCCCCACTATAGACTTGTGGTGTCCCAATAGATTTCCAATACCTCACCTCCTCGTCATCATTAACACTAGATCACGGACTGGGGCCAGGGTAGTGTATGTCTGGGCCTCTGGGTTGGTCCTCCTTGCAGCTGTCCCCCTGTGCAGAAGTCCCACAGGAGCACTCAGTGCTGACATACCAGGTGCAGAGGCCTGAGGCCTCTGTGCTAGGCTGAGCCTGATGTCTGTCTCTGTGCCTATCCACTGGACCCAAAAGTCTCACAGGACTTGGCTTGGCAGATCCCAAGCCTCTGAGCTGAGCCACCCCGAGTGGGAATCTCAAATGTCCACTGCTCCCATTCAGCACACGCTGAGGTCTCCCACTTCTTGGCTGTGCCAGCTGTCCCTGTGTGGAAATTCCATGGGAGCAGTTAGGGCCAACATACCAGGTGCAGACGTCTCAGGCCTCAATGCTAGGCTGAGCCTGATTTCTGTCTCTGTGCCTTCCTCCCAGACCTGGAAGTCTTGTGGGACTTGGTTTGGCAGATCCCAAGCCTCTGAGCTGAGCCTCCCTGAGTGGGAAACTTAAGTGTGCACTGTGCCCTCTCACCACACTCTGAAGTCTCCCAATTCTGGACTCTGCCAGGTCCCCCTGCTTGGAACTTCCACGGGAGCACTTAGGAACAATGAAGACCTCTGCACTGGGCTGAGCCTGATCTCTATCTCTGTGCCTATCTCCCGGACCTGGAAGTCTCCTCTCTTTCTGTTAATTCATCACTGATGTGTAGCAATTCAATCAATTTATGGGTTTTATATCCTGCTACTTTACTGAATTTCTTTATGATTTCCAGAAGTTCTCTTGTGAGTTTTTGGGGTTTGTAACTATATAATCATGTTGGCAAAATTTAGTTCTTCTTTTCCTCTTCACTTCCCTTTAATTTCTTTGTTCTAATTTGTCTACCTAGTGTTTTCAGGAACATTTTAAGTAGAAGTGGTGAAAGAGGGCATCTCTGTCTTATTACAATTTTTAGAGTGAATGCCTTCAGTTTTTCTCTAGTTAGGATGATGTTGGATTTGGATTTAGCATATAAAGCTTTTATAATACTGGTGTATTTTCCAACTATCCCTAGGTTTTTATAATTTTGAACATGAATGGATGCAATATTTTCTCAAATGATTTATATGTATCTGTTGAGATTTGAATTTAATATTTATGCAGTATTAGTTGATAAGAATTACATTTATTGATTTCCATAAGTTGAACCAAACTTGAATCCCTGAAATAGATCCCACTTGATCATGTTACACTCTCTTTTAAATATGCATTTTTATGTGATTTGTGTAAGAATTTTGACATCTAAATTTATCAGGGATAGTGGTCTGAAGTTTTCTTTCCTTGATGTGTTTTGTATAAGGGTTTTGGTATAAGGGTGATAGTAGCTTCCTAGAATGAGTTTATAAGGGTTCCCTCCTTTTCTCTTTCATGGAATCATTTGTGGTTTGGTGTTCATCTTCTTTGAAGGTCTGTTAAAATTTGGCTGAGAAGGTGTCTGGTATGGGGCTTTTCTTTGTTGGTAGGTTTTTGATGGTGTTTTCTATTTTGTTTATTAAAATTGATTTGTTTAAATTTTCTGTTTTCCTGATTCAATTTGGGTTAGACATATGTATTTAGAAATTTGTCAATGTCTTCAAGATTGTCTATTTTATTAGAGTATAAGTTTTCAAATAGTATCTTATTTTTATCTGTAGGTCAGTATTGTCTCATGATATTTCCAGGTCATTCACAAATTCCAGTAATTTGAATATTCTCTCTCTTTCTCTTCATTAACTTTCTTAGGCATTTATCAATTTTTTTTTCTCAAAGAACAAACTTCTTGTTTCACCAATATTTTCTAGTTTTTTCTTTCAATTTTATTGATTTCAGCTCTGTTTTAAATTATTTCCTGTCCTCCACTGCTTTTGATGTTGATTTTTTCTTTTTCTAGGGTGCTTAGGTATAATGTTAGGTTATTTATTTATTGAGTTTGTGTTCTTTTAAGGAATAAGCTCAAGGCAATGAACTTTCCTCTTATGATTGCCTTCATAGAATCACAGATTTGGATAAGTTTTTTTCCTTTTCTCATTTGCATCAAAATATTTTTATTTCATTCTTGATTTCTTCTGCTGTCGGTCATTCAGTAGCACAGCTCTTAGTCTTCAGGTGTTTGTGTAGATTCTAATTTTATTTTATCATTGATTTCTAATTGTATTCCATTATATTCTGATAGAATGCAAGATATTCCCTTTATTTTTTGTATCTACTAGGAGTTGAACTGTGGCCCAATATGTGGTATATTTTAGAGAGAATTCCTGTCCACTGAGAAGAAAGTGTATTTAGTCCTTGATTCATGAAATATTTTATATATTTCCATTAAGTCTAAATTGTTAATTGTATGTTTTATTTCTATAGCTTCTTTCCTTGTTTTTTGTTTTTAGGATCTATCCAATGGTCAGTGAGGTGTGCTAAATTCACCCCAGATTATTGCATTGTGGTCTATTTGATTCTTGAGATTGAGATTGTTTTATTGATGTACTTAGATGTTCCATTGTTTGGGGCATAAATATTTATAATTGCTATATCTTCTTGAAATATAAATCCTGTAAGCAGTATGAAGTGCCCTCTTTTTTCCTTTTGATCAATTTTGGCTTGAAGTCCACTTTATGTGATATGAGGATAGAAACTCTTGCTTGTTTACATGATGCATGTAAATGTTATGTTTCTTTCTAATCTTATACTTTCATTCTGTGAATGTCGTTGCCTATGAGGTCAATTTCTTGGGACAGAATACTGTTGGGTGTTGTTTCTTATTCCAATATGCCAGTTTACATTTTTTGTTTGACAAGTTTAAGCCATTTACATTCAATGTTATTATTGAGAAATTATTTTTACTCCCTGTCATTTTGATTTTTAACTTTCAATTAGTATTACTTTCTGTTTTGTTTGACTATTCTAGTGTAGTACCCTTTCTGCTGGTTTTCACTTTATTTTTCATTTGTTATTGAAATATTTTATTGAGAATGTTTCATAGTGCAGGGTTTCTAGTTGCAAATTATTTTAACTTCCATTTGTTATGGAAGAATTTTATTCATCATCAATTTTGAAGCTTAATTTTGCTGAGTGTGGTGTTATCAGCTGGCATCCATTTTTTTTTAAACTTTCTTAGTCATAGATGGACACAATGCCTTTTTTTCATTTTGTTATTTTATGTGGTGCTGAGGATCAAACCCAATGCATCACACATGTGAGGGAAGCACTCCACCACTGAGCTACCACCCATGCCTCAAAGTACCACTCAAGACTCAGTATCTATGTTCTTTCAGAGCATGATTTACATTACTCCCATACCTCCTAGCATTGAGGGTTTGGGTTGAGAAATCTTTGAATCTGGATTGCTTTATCTCTAAATGTGACCTGTTGCTATTGTCTGGGGGCTTTGAAATTCTATCCTTGTTCTATACGTTAGGCATTTTCTTTTGATTTGTTTTTGTGTGGTTCTGTTGTAATTTTGTATAATTTGGGTCTTATAAGCATGTTTTATGTGATTTTCCATTTCATTCTTTAGGTTTTGGAAATATTCTGATATTATTCAAGTGAAAATATTGTGCATTCTTTTTGTTTGTATCACTTTGTCCTCAATCATTCTGATAAATTGTAAATTCAGTCTTTTCAGGTTATCACATATTTCTTGGAAGTTCTGTTTGTGGTCTTAAACATCTTTCCTCCATGGTCAAATACATTTTCAATATAGCAATAGTCATTTTCTTTTCTTTTTTTAAAAAATGTATTTATTTTGATTCATTGTACACAAATGAAGTACAGTTGTTTTTTCTCTGGTTGTACACAAAGTAGAGGCACACCATCTGAGCATTCATACATGTACACAGGGCAATGATGTCTGTCTCATTCTGTTGTTATTATTATGCCCCCACCTCGACTCCACCCCTCCCTTCCCTCTATGCAATCTACCCTTCCTCCATTCTTGCCTCCCTTCCACACCGCATTATGCATCATCATTCACTTATCAGAGAGATCATTCGGCCTTTGGATTTTTGGGATTGGCTAATCTAACTTAGCATGACAGACTCCAATATCATCCATTTACCTGCAAATGCCATAATTTTGTTCTTCTTTATGGCTGAGTAATATTCCATTGTGAATATATACCACAAATTCTTTATCCATTCATCTAGCAATAGTCATTTTCAAACCTTGATTAGCATATGTTGGAACAAATGGCCTTGACCTAAGTGCTATATAAACCCCTGGTTGCAGGCCCTCAAGTAGCAACTGTATTCAGGTTCCTTCTGGTTCTTTGTTAGTTTGGCGTGCACACTTGACCCAATCTGGCTTTATACTCTATGGTCCTTTTGTCTGGATTTTGTTATTTCAATGAATGAGACAAGCATCCAGGAAGAAAAAAGTGGTAATTTGTTGGGGTTTGCAGAAAAACTGGAGGACCCAGCTCATCTTTATAAGGTAGCATACATTTTATGTTCATAGAGATCTGTACCTCAGGGTAGACTCCATGGGAACTTGCACATTCATGGCTCATTTGTTAGAAGAAGCAGAAATATGAATTTCATCAGAAATCACAGTATCATATCTTGGCATCTAACATGGGGCATCATTGTGTGAATGGTATGAATCAATAGATTTAATGCTCTTTTTCAGGATTTCCTTACTTCTTTTTTTTTAATACTGTATTAAAATTATCAGGCACCTTGTTCTTTAAAAAATTGCTTATGAAATACACTGAGCACTTTTTGACCTTAAAATAAGTCTCTATCAAGAATACTGGGCACTTGGCCCATTAAAAAAAATTCTATCACAAACACAAAGTTCTGGGTGCAGTGGTACATGCCTGCAATTTCAGCATTCAGGAGGTTGAGGCAGCAGATGAGGCAGAGGAGGATCTGAGTTCAAACCAGTCTCAGCAATTTATTTGGCCAAAGCAACTTAGCAAGGCTCTAAGCAACTCAGGGAGACTCTATGTCTATTTAAAATATGAAAACCCCCAAGGTTTGGGCATGTGGCTCAGTGGTTAAATATCCCTGGGTACAATGACCAGGACACAAAAATATTCCAGGCACTTGTTGGCCATAGAAAGTGACTTCATGTTCTGGTGCATGCCTGTGATCCCAGTGGCTTGGCCTCAACAATTTACTAAGTCCCTCCATGAAAAATAAGCAATAAAAAGTGCTGTGGATAGGGTTCAGTGATTAAGCTCTGCTGGGTTCAATCCCTGGTCTTTCTCCCATCAAACTAAAAGCATGACTGGCCACAGGTGATAGGCATACTGGAAAAAGACTTCCTCAGCCCCCTTCCTCCCTGATAGAGTGTTTTGAAATTTTGTCAAGCTTGTTTTTTTTTTAAAACTTAAACCAGCAGGTTTGGGGTTGTATTTACCAGTCTGACACAGAAATACAATCAATAAGATACATTTATTAGTTAAGGAAAAGGCCAAAAATAATAATAAAAGGAATATTTACAAAATGTACCTGGGCCGAACTATCTTTCACTGATCAGCACTGGAAAATATCATCACAGGCATGTTGGCAGTTAGCACTGGAGAACCTCACAGGCAACGCAGCAACTCTCATTGAAGCAATCAGAAATCCACCTTTCTCATCTAGTCTTCCCTTTATATAGTTTTTTATGTGGAAATACAAGTCATTGTCTGGCATTATAAAACCAGCCCCATATATTATTATAAACGTTGAGTTTCTGGATCTGGCCAGGAGCCAAGTTTTTAAGGATATTGTTGCTGTGTTCTGTTTTATTTGAGCTCAAAAATGTCCCAGAACATTTATGGGACTTCAAATAATGTTACATTTCTCATTTGCCCACTCCTCCTTAAGTATTTGTACCAAAATAAAATAAAAAAAAACTATTAGGAATTTTTTACACATTTTGGCCCTAGGTTTTTTTATGGGGGTAAAGAAATTGGGTTATCAACATTGTCACATTTATTTCTTTTATGTGATAATACATACAGCCATTGTGAAAACACAATATGATCAAGTAAACACAAATTAATAGTATAGGAGTAAAAATAGCAGTAAAATATCTTGATGCAGTAGCACTCTGAAATAAAAATCCATACCAATTATGATTTGCATCTTGTGTAATTACATGTGACATATCCTGTAATTTTTTAGATACAATAGTTGTAGCTATCCTGTGTTCAGTTAGAGAATGAGCACTTTTGACTAGATTTTATTTTAGCATTTGAGAAGTGTTTAGAATATATTTTAGATCTAATGTTACATTTGTTTGTGGAATCTATGTTATTGTTACATCATTCTCTAAATCAGGAGTAAGATAGAAAACCTCACCATTTTAATGAAGTAATTTAAGATGCTGTAGACATCCTGAGAATGGAGACCGAGACCCAGAGTATGAAATTTTGTGATATTATTAGTGGCTAAGCAAACACTTTGGGGACCAACTTTATATAATATACTAAAATTAGTAAGGGGGTAAGTAGTAAAGATGCATAGATTAACTGAATGTTGTAGTAAGTAAGGTTTTATATTTTGTATTAGACCATTGCAAGATGGTCCCTGAACTGTTTGTTTACAATCATTTAGGTTATAAGTAATAATTTTTATTGAGGTATTTTTTAATATAAGGCTGTAAGAAATAGTTATCTTTAATAATTGGTAATACACAAAGTACACAGAATTTCTGATACTTAAGGAATGGTCTATCTTATTGTTTTACTACACCAATCTTTTATTACAGGATACATTGGGACATCTATATTTATGTCTATATCTACATTTATATCTATAATCTGGAAATGTAAATAAGGATCTACTTATATTGGATTTTTTTCTCAGTAGTTTCCTTTGGGCTGTATATAGCAGTTGTAAAGAACATTTAGTCCAAATAAAAAATTGTCTGATATTAGTAGTTAGGTTATACTATTTAAGTCTACTGGTATTCAAAATTGTTATTACTTGTTTTTTATATGATCAGGTTTTGGGAATTTTTTATTTTTTAAATCTATTATTGTAGACTCTGAAAGGAATGGGGAAAATTGGGTGATGACTTTCTGTTTTTTTTTGAGCTGAGAGGGGGTAAAGTAGGGGAAAGGTCTTTCTGTCAGAGTTTTGGAAGCAACCATGGGGGTATGTAGAGGGGAATGTGTGAGGGGATCCCTGAGGCCATCCAAGCAATGTTAACCCTCTTTATATTGTTTTAGGAGTTTAGGTGGTGAGTGGTGGGAGGAGGGATGTTCAGGAACGACCCACCTCTCTCTGGCAATTTTAGCTGAGTGAACCACCTTATCAAAAAACTGCAAATGTAAACATAGGGAGGAGAAAAACCATAATACTAGCAAACATAGATTAAGCCTACCTGTGTAGCTTGGAAAGATCTGTAGGCATTAAACTGATTAAAAATTTCAGACTCTGGCAGTTTTTCTGGCACATCTGTCTAAGAATCTCTCTTTTGTAGTTTATAATTTTTACTTAGTCTAGGGGGCTAACATAAATGTATATCTTAAGCTACATTTAACTGTTGTTTCTTTTTAAATGCCCAAGAATGGCTATGTTTTGGTTTTAACTGTTTTGCTAGGTGTCTAAGATCAAGCTGGTCAAATTGACCTGATTTTGTCTGTAAAGGGTCAGCTGAGTTCCCACAGGGGTCACTCATGGGGAACTTGAGAGCAGCTTCTTAGCTCCTTTACTGCCATCTGTTGGGGGGGGGGGTCTTCTTGATAAGGTGGCTTCCCTTGGAAGCATTAGATATGTCTCCTTTTTCCAATGACCCTCCTCTGCAGCAGGGGCACTGATTGGCCTTTTATCCTCTAGTGGTCTCACCAATCTCCCTGAACAGGAGGTTGTGAGGCCCAGAGTTGTAAGACTCCTTAGACAAATTTTCTTGCTCCCTGGATTTAGGCTGACTCTGAGGGCAAGAGCCAAATACTGTTTTTGTTTTTGTCCCCTTTATTTTAATCTTAATTTTAATTAAACATCTAGTAAGGCAGTTTTATCAAGTCATAAACTAAGAGTACTGAACTTTAATGTTTATGATTTTATAGTTATTTACCCCTTATTTATCTTATCTGTTTTATAAGTGATGGTTTAGAATCTCATATTTAGGTTGATTATTCTTGAAGTGTACATCTGTAAAACATTAATCAGGTAACAGACTTTACAAGGAAAAATACAAAATGAAATCAACAACAGCGAGAATATTTAGTTTGTGTGATAACTATGTTGAATTTTGGCTGAGTTCTACATTATATTTTTTGTTTGAGATCACAGTACTGCTATAACAACAACAACAACAACAACAACAACAACAACATATAAGAAAACAATCTTTTGAATATAATTTAAAATAAGCTGAAGTTTGTCTCATTTTGGAGCCATTTTGACATGAAGTAAGGTGGGAGGCAGAGTCTTATCTTAGGTGAGGTGGGCTCTTTACACATATTAGGTAACGTGTTTTAGTTCTGAAGCTGATCTTTGCCTTCTTTGCTATGACCAGTGTGACTGACGGTTTAGGTCCAGTGAGGCGCAAAGAAGGACTGAAAAAAAAAAAGATTTACAAACACAGATTTTGAAGATTTAGCTGAGATTAGATGGAGCTCTGTGTAGCTCTCCAGAAAGTCCAGTGTCCAAAGTTACTGTAAGGCAGGCAGGAACTGGTGAAGGGAGCTGGTGAAATATTACAGTTGTCTAGTAAAATAATTCTTTTTGCCCAGGAGCTGTGTGTCTGAGATTAAGGTCAGAATTGATAGGACTCCTGCACAGAGCCTCCTCATATAGGGCACTGGAACAACAGCTAAGCATCCCATGCCCCTGCATAGAAACATTTCCAGGCACCAGGCATGCCACAGCCATGAGGTCATTAGCTATTCTCAATCTCAGTCACTGTCTTTTACAGTTTTTAAAAATGTTATCTTACATTTTTAAAATTATATACAAAATTACATACAAAGTTATATACAAAGTATGTATATATTGTTTTTCGAATTTAAAGGAAGGCTGAGAAAGTTTTTAACTTTTCCTTTGTTTGGAAAAGTGGCAAAATGTTTTTACGTCCCACAACATTAACCTTTTAACAGATCAGGTTTTTATCTTTTTTTTTTTAAGTATACTTTAAATTTTTTCATTAGTGTAAAAAGACTCCATATACCTTATTGGTAACAGGTCCTGTTATAGGACAGTAAATGATGTAAATAACTCTCTAAAAAGTTCACTATTTTTCTAACTTTAAAATTGCCATTAAAGAAAAATCTAGTCTGGAGAATAGCAGCTTGATAAAAACATTCGATTTTTTTTTTTTTTTTTTTTTTTTGCTTAAAAGACTTAAAAACATGGAAAATATGGACACATTTAGGATACAGTGTTAACAATCAGAAATTGGCTTAGTCAAAGCAAACAGATGTAAGACCGGTTTTTAAACCTTTATATAACACTTCGACAAGGCTCAGATATAGTTTTTAGATGTATACATATGTCTAGTTACATATATTTTGGGTGTTAACAATATTGTTATAACCTAAATAACACTTGTTTATTTACCAAAACACACCTTAATTTTTTAAGACTTTGTTTATCTAAGTAATAAAACCTGACAAATACAAGAAAATTATCTTGATAGTAGCATATTGTTTTATATTAGTACATTAAAGTTTATATAAATCTGACTGTGTTAATTATAGTCAATTTAATTATAAACATAAACTTTGTGAAATTTACCCTTTAGTTCTCCAGCTCTCTTATCACCTACATAGACTCTCTTTTACTTACTCTAACCTCTTGTACACTTACTCAGAACTTTTACTTGTAGAAACTTTTACTACAAACCTTTTAATCCCTTCTTCTTAACACAAGTCTTATGTCTAATTTTTTAATATTAGCCTTATATCTAATTTTTTTATTGCAAACATTTTTAAAACTCCCTTTGAACTTTCCTCTATCTTTTTTATAAATTACAATTTAAAAGCAAACTTAAAAAATCTTAAATTTAGATAAATGACTTTATTTTAATGAAATGAAATATTTTGTTATGTATAGTACTCTAATTGAAACAGTTGAAACTTTAAAACCCTTTATACATAGCATTATATCAGTTTGTTTACAAATCTATGAAAACACAAATAATGTTTTCGTATATCATCCCATGAAATAAGAAATTAGAAGTATTGATGCTGTATTAACCATTAGTAACTTTGTAAATTAAGTAGACATCTTTAATAATCCCACACATGTTAAATCCAATTTGCTTATTTCTCCTGTAAAAATAAAGATATGAGTCTTGGAAAAAATGACATGGCCGTTAATGAGAACAATAAGGCCTAAAACCCATCTTTCTGTGTCACAGCCCAGGAGTGTCCTTGGTCTTTTGAATCTAATAGTTTACATTCCCGAGCAGACTTCAGCAAGGCCAGGCCAGGGAAGTTGCTGCTTAGGGCTTTTTAACCCCTTTTTATTTTCTTGGAGAATATAAGTGGCCAGTTCCAGCTTATCTATTTCAGGTTGCACCTGGTAGGTTAGCAGGGTGAGCTAGGCTGGGGAACCAGACTACCCAGGTTTGAAACCAGCAACTTTTGGGTCCTCCGAGGGAATGAGTTATTTCACAGAAATGGTTATAATGCCCTTAACTTATGGCCACGTTAGTTTATCTTGGGCAGTGTCCTTGTATTTACCACTGTTAGCTGAACTCAAATATTTTATTTACACTTTTTTTTTATTTTAGAATTCCTAT
>JAJEJO010052392.1:0-50671 GCA_020662805.1 Glaucomys volans
ACACACATCTCATTATTTCTGTTTCTTAGAGAACCTTGACAAATGAATCTTTTTCCCAGAGTAAACCAGAAGGGTTCACATTAATCGTATGGTATTATATATACCACTGCCCTCGGCCCTCCATGGGCTTACCTCAGTTCACACATAGCAGATTGGGAGGTAGGCAGAGGGTAGGGAGTGGTTAAGAGGGTCTCTGCTCCATGAATGTAAACAAGTATTTTAATTCATTGTGGGAAAATCCAATTTGCAGAGATTAGCATACCAGTTAATTAAAGGCAAAGGACCAATCCTTCCCTGAAATGGTTTACCCAAATGCAGTTAACAGAATCATACAATGCCTATCTTTGTTCGTTATTCATTGGATTTTCCTGTACTTCAGATATCCCTTCTGATGGAATGTTTTCGTGCTTTTTGGCTGTTTAGACTGGTAATCGATTGACCTAGTTTTCATCAATTTTCACATACATAAAGTCTCTCATGTAGTGGGCATCTATGGGAGTTTTTACCTCGTAGCCTTCTTTTATTGAAGAAGAAAATAGTGTTTCTTAAATTCTCCTAGGAGAATTGCTGCCCTCCTCTGACACAAATGATTCCCTGGAGTAAGACCCTGGTTTAAGCAAGCCAAACAAGCTCCTTCTCTTGGAGGTTTAGACTTGGGGTGGAGAAAATCACACTATCTCCCTCTTTAAAGAGGCTGAGAGATTTCAGCAGCCATATTTTCTGTCACATAGGCAAGCTGTTCAAAAGTGGATGTGAGGAATCAAAGAGGGTTTCCAGGAACCTAATTCCAGTTCTACCAGAGGATCAACCATCTTTCCCATGACGTGCTTCTATCCTCATGATAAACACTCCCTTCCATTATGGTAATCCACACTGGGTTTTGGTCATTTCCAATCAAAGGAGTACTAAATTACATGTGAGGAAAAATACAGCTTCTATGAAACCAGCCCTCTATTCAAGTCTCAAGGCAGCTTGAATCATGAATAGAAACTTGTCCTGACACAGAGAGTGCCAGCCTTAAGCTACTCCACAGGTGTTTTGTGAGATGGTGTACAACTCCCGAGCTGGGTTCTTATCCACAAGCAAAAACAATTTTTTTTCAACTCTACTAAGAAAATATATTTGTATATGTCTTTTCCTATAAAGTTCATCATTATCTTCAACACCTTTTAGTTCAGAGTTAACACTGCTAATGGCAGGGGATATTGGGAAATTTTAGAATAATGGAAATGAACATAAAAAGTAATGTTAATTATATCTACTACTTCTTATCTTCTCTGCAAACCTGGGAAAAGATGAGAACTTAGAGATTTCTTTTTGAGTTTCTGCTACATCTAAGTGAAGAAAAGATGTTTTCCTTCTTAAATTACTATAATAAATATAGACTGAATGGGTTAGACAACAAACACTTATTTCTTACAGTTCTGGAGACTGGGAAGTTCAAAACCAAGGGGCTGGCAGATCTAGTGTCTGGTAAGTCACTATGCACTTTTGCATAGTGACTAGTAAGGGCTCACTTCCTGCAGATGGCCAACTTTTAATCCTATCCTCAAAAGATGGAGAGCACAGAGATTTCCCTGAAGTGCCTTTTATAAGACACTAATCCCATTTTTGAGGGCTCCACCCTCATGGATCATTAATTACCTCCCAAAGGCCCTATCTCCTAATACCATCACACCTAGAGTTAGGATTTCAATGTATGAAATCCTGCAAACATTCAGTTTATAGAACTTCTTTTGTTTGTTTTGCCTTCATGAGGAACTTTTATACACTGAAGTTATTCAGAAAGTAAAAGAAACTTCTTACGAAACTTTCCACAGCAACTTTTCTTCCTTTCATTCATTCTTTATATACTAACCAAAAGGCTAATTTGAAGACGAAATGTGAAACCACACTTCTCCTGTTAAAACATTCCATTTGTTTCCCTTCATACTTAGAATCAACACCAAATTTCTGACTAGGACTCCATAATCCTTTTATGATCTGGGTCCTGCATACCTCTCTTACTCCAAGAAATGTCACCCTGTCCCTCACTCACAGTCTTTCAGCCATCCCAGGTCCTCCTAATCTCTTAAAAGTACCTTGTCCAAAAGGCATTATTATAAACCAGACAAACTGTGTTTACATGAAAGCAGCTGACAAGGCTCAGGTCTTGCAAAAGCCTATGAAAGCACTGAGATGCCAGTCAGTGAGGAAGGATCTATCCTGGGAGACAAAGACCTTTGTGACAGCGATCAACATCTGTTATTCTACTGTCAAAATATGAGAAACCTAAGTGGGCAACTGCCTAATTTCACCTGCACTGGGTGCCATGGGACCCCATCATCACCACATGAGACTGAAAAGCTAGCATCAGGCTCCTGGCAGTAAACAGAATGCCATTGTTAATAATAGAAGTTTGATTTAGACAGAACCAGGTTTGAAACCTGGCTTTCTCACTCTGGCTGTTTTATTTAGGGAAGTCAGTCTTACTGAGCCTCAATTTTCTGCAAAGTAATGTGGTAATAATTTGACTTTGTGATATTGAAATTAGCAAAAGTATGTAAGTCCTTTCTAAAAGCAAGAACTTAAGCACTGGTAAATTCTGTGCAATAGCTAAAGGGAAGTATAGTCTTGGAATTTAGTTTTACTTTTACAAATTCCTTAGGTGCCAAAGTTAAAAGATTGGGTATGCAGGTAAGAGCCAGCATAGCAGTCAACTTCTTCTTGATTGTGATTGTGTTAGACTTTGCCCAAAGCCTTTGCAGTTCTTGGCACTGCATTGGGTACACAATGGGGTGACGTTATTAGAAATACCCGTCATTAGCATGTTCCTGAGCTCTGCCCAAGACTTCTCATCCAGAGCATTTGGGGTTGAGGGCAGGCATGGGCATTTTCAACAAGTTCCCTGGATGAGTCCCACTATACACAGAAGTTAAGAACATGTAACAGTCTCAAAACAAAACTGTTTAAGCAAAAAAAAAAAAAAAAAAAAAAAAAAAAGGCACTATTCTGGCTCCAAATGCAAATGGTTTCCATTTTAGTTTTGTGTCTTTAAAAAATCTTTCTCCAAAACAAAATATATTAAAATCTTTAAAAAAAAAAAAAAAGACATGTAGTGAACAAAAGGTCAAGGATTGTTGGGATATTTATTTCAAAACCCTGGAGATCTCTTCCAACCTTTCAGAGGTCCTTACTGAGCCTGTAAATTGAATATTCTATATCCCCATCCTCACCAAAATTCATTTTTCTGAGCAGTCTCCCATAAAAAGTTTCTATCAGGCAAGGGATTTTAGCTCATTTATAATATTAATGTACCCTCTCACTCAGCATTTTCTCACTCTTACTCTGTATCTGTGTAATCATGGAGTCTGGCTCTTATTTGATGTTTGATTGCTGAGAGTTTTCAAGCCATATCATTCCCCTTCTTCGGCCCCACTTCTGGGCAAATGGATAAGAAAGCCTGGGTGCTCTCTCCTTTGCACCAACAGGTTGTTCAAATCATGCAGCCCCAACACATGTGAGGGAACTCTCACCCTAGTCCTATCCCCTAATCACCACAAATCCAACCAGTCACTCCTCCTGGCTTTCTCTAACCATTTTATCCTTCTTGGAAGTTTGCCCTGCTCTCTCTAGAAAGCCTCATTGTGTGAGCTGTAAACCTTTTCATAACCTCTTAGTGTGTCTGAGCATCATCAGTCTGGACTCAGGGACCAGACCTGGGGCAAAGGGCGTCCATCCCATGTCTATAGAGTGAACTAAACCATCTGCAAAGTGGCAATGGCCTTTTAACCCATCTCAGCATCTGCAGTTTCTCCATTCTGTCTGCACACAGCTGTCTCCCCAATATGCTGCTCTGATTTTGCCACTTCTCTTCTTGAAGTTAAAATAAAACACTTTTGACAAACTCAAGTTCTGAAATCTTAATCTAGTATCTAAAGTCCATAATTTTAACCCAATTTATGTTTCCAGACTTTTTCCTACCATTTTTCAAAAAACCTGTTCTTTAGCCAAAGAGCTGATCTACTGATTTCCAAGGTCTGATAAGAGTTTGATTTATATTCATAATTGTCCTTAAAGTTTACTTGTACCCTATGATGTTATTTTACTTTTCTGTTCTTAAATTTATCTCCTCTACTAGATTTTAAGAAGTCAGAAACATTCTTTGTTCACCTTACAGAACTTAAGGAAAAGCTTGGCACATCATATGTTCTTAAGGAGTATTTATTCTTCTGACTTGATGATAGAGTCATAAACTTACTCTAGGGTTTCTCAAGGATGAGAAATTATAACAAGGAATAATTTTTGATTTGGACTTTTTAGCCAAATTTCACATTTTAAGCATGTATAAGTTTATGGAATTGGGTTTCAGAAAATGTTTAAATATAAAAATGAAATGGATCTGTCCTTTAGTCCATTGTAATAAAAAAACTTGAACTTTGTTTACAAGTGTAACTTATAAATAATGACATTCTCTTAAATTATTAAATCACTTGGTCTGCTTTGAATATATTAATGTTTGCAGGGACTTTATCCAATCATGTGCTTTTAGTATAGATTTTAATTTAATTAACACTAATAGGCACCATATTGCTAAAAAGTACAACATGGTAATTTTCGTTTCCTTTAGATTTGTGTTCATGTGGATATATATAGAAGGGACTTTGGGTTCCTTTTCAGAGTATTTTTCTTTAAGCCCTCTATCCAGTCTTGTCTCTAGGCAGATTATAACTCCAGGAGAAGCCTTGGGGCAGCATAGCTCTCTCTGTCACAATTCTAGTAATGTCAGTAAAGTTTCTGTCACAGATGCGAGATATGCCATGTCATACTGTGGTAACCAATGGAATTCTGAACAATTTATGTGAAGGCCAGGAAGCATAATGGCCCCCTTTCCCTTGTACTAAGCTAATGCAAAGAAAAGGACATCCCCAGAAAGCCTTCTAATATCTAGAAGCTACTTCAACAAGTATTTGTACCAATTTCTCTATCAAAAAGACTACCAATAGTATTCAAAAACATTTTTTAGCCTTGGTCAGTATACTGTTTTCTCAATAAAGTCAGGTGAGTCTGAGGACAAGAGGACTTCAGTAAGAAATGCTTAGGATCACATCTTGCAACCTCCTCAAATATTTCTGAGAACCATACTGAGCCTTGGATTGCCTGTTTGTGTTATGTTTTGTGGAAATGTGACACTGCATTCCTAAGTAGTAGCCCTGGGCCACATGGATCATAGCTTTGTAAGTATTACATCAGCTCCAAACTCAATACTTTCTCACTTAATTTGCTACAACTTCAGAAATCATTCAATGAAAAGCTCACAATGTGTGCGTGTGTGTATGTGTGTGTATGTGTGTGTGTGTGTTACTTGAAATAATCTTGGATGTGTAGTCTCTTTGCCATCTCACACAACACTCTTCATGTCTCCTTAATTCCCTCTAATTAAATATGTGTCCTTCATTTCCTATTTTCCCTCAAAACTGTGTAGAGCCTTACATGTCTGAAATAATTTATAGTCAGCTACTATCCACATTCCCCACTTTTGGATATCCATGTATTTGAGTCTGAAAAAATATCTCAAAATTTCTGAAACTTCCTTAGAAGAGTTTTATATCTGCTCTTACTTTTCTACTCTTACACATGCTTTTTCATATTCTCTTCCTATCTGATAGTTTTTCTGGCTATGTAATATTAAACATAACAGTATCTACATCTACCTTTGGCACACGACCCACTATCAATGCTAAACAAATCTTCATTCATAATAACGGAAGTTAATAAAGCAGTTATTTCAGATAAGGCTGTGGAAGTCACTAACAATGAATGGCATGTGAGAAATGTGTCACTAAACTCCCAACCAGGATTTATTTCAAAACTTCTTTAAAAATTATAGTAGCTTATTAACTGCAGAAAGCAAACTGAAAAAAAATTGCAAATTGTTGGCAGGTTTCTTAACAGTTGTGTGTTCTTTGAAATATCAAGAATCACCACTACCTCTGATTATAACCCAAGGGAAATTTACCATTAAAATATAGGAATAATTCCATGAAGACTAAAAGTGTAAGTAGAGAATAGGCTCACATACTTATGGAAATCTGGTAAATAAAATCAGTTTCACTGACATTCCAAATCTCTAACCATATACTCTTCTGCCCTCCTCTCCCTATTCTAACCCCTATTTGTGGGTACAATTGATGAACCAATATTGACACATTGTTATCATTAAAGTCCATAGTTTACAAGAAGTTTCATTTTCTGTGCTGTACAGTTTATGGGTTTTAACATATAGGTAATGACATGTGTCCCCCATTACAGAATCATATAGAATAGGTTCCCTAACCCAAAATGACCTGTGCATCTGGGTATTTGTCTTCCTTCTCCCCCTTCCAGCCCACACAAACCCTGGACAACCTTTGATCTTTTCCAGAATGTCCTATAGTTGGAATCATGTATAATCTTTAAGACTTTTTTTTTTTAATCTTGCAGTATGGACTGTTTCCTCTGTAGCTTTTCATGGCTTGATTGTTCATTTCTTTTTATTCACTGAATAATATTCCATTTTATAGATGCACCACAGTTTGCTTATCCATTCACCTAAAGGATATCTTGATTGCTTTGATTTGGGCAGTTATAAATAATCTATGTAGATTTTGGAAAAAAAAATTTTCCCTATCCTCTTAGGTTCAGTGAATGAGCCTGAAAAAATTAAACTAACAAAAGACAGATTAACAAGAGAAAAGGTTTACAAGTGCTCCTCATCTCCATGGGTCATGTCTGCATAAATCCATTGTAAATTGCAAATGCATTTCATCCAGAAACTCCAAAACATCATAGCTTAGCTTAGCCTACCTTAAACATGCTTAGAACACTTGCATTAGCCTACAGTTGAACAAAATGATCTGACAGAAAGCCTATTTTATAATAAAGTTTTGAGTATTTCCTGTAATTTATTGAATATTGTACTGAAATTTAAAAACATAAGGATTCCATAAGTATTCACCATTAATATACACTGTTGAAAGCACACTGGGCATGAAGAATATCTGAAGCATTGAGTTAAAATTAATTGCTGGACAATGGGGATGGTTCAGCAATGCAACTGGGGGCATCTCTTCAACTCACTACCACTGCTCAGCACCACACGAGAGTGTCATACTGCAAGTAGCTAGCCTAGGGAGGGGGAATCAAACTTCAAACTACATTTCTGTTGACTGCATATCACTTTTGCACCATTGTCAAGTCAAAAAATTGTTAGTGAAAGCATCATAAATCAAGGACCACCCTTATTTTATATCCACACAGGAGCTTCTCAGAAACTTCAGTGAAAACCCACAGATGCAGTGAGAACTGGGGCTTAGCTACCTGTTTAACATGAGGTCCTGTGACGAAACAAAGGCCAGGAGTTTGGCTTCCAGGGATGGTCAATAAGGGAAAGGTAAATGTATGGGGGAAAATAATGTAGGTAAGTGTTATTTTCATAATGTTTATTTATACAGACTCAGTGCCAACTGTGTCTCCTATGATAAAGGATAGTCTCCTCTCAGCAAAGGAGAAGGGACACCTTCACAAAGGAAAGTTTATGTCCTGCTTTTAGGCAGAGAGGAGGAGGGCAGAGAATTCTTCCTATGTCTGCTATTTAATTGCGTTCAGCTCAAAATAACCCTTACGCCCAAGTGGCATTTTGGGGTGGCATATTCTGATTCCCTTCAGCTGCTATAAACATTCGTGTGCAGGTTTTTATGTGGCCAGAAGTTTTCAGCTCATTTTAGTCAATACCTGGGAGCACAATTGTTGGATCATATGGTAAGACTATGTTTAGCTTTGTCATAGAATAATTCTTTTAACGTTCTAAAAATAAAGATGAGATACTTCTCCAGAATAGGACACCTGAAATAGCCTTTATTCTGTTGTTATTCCAGTTTTGTTCAATGGTAAGTCTCACAGTACTTAACATTTTAACATTTATTCTCTACATATCTGCTCACGAAGAAACCTCTGAATTCCTTTGTGCAACAAATGTGCACCAAATAAACCTGGGTGGTGAGGGAATTCTGCCTTCAGCAAAATTCCCTATGTGAGGTCCCCATATTTTTTCTTGGACTAATGCACTTTGAAGCAAGAGAAGTCAAGTTTGAATCTGAGCCCTTGTACTTTTTAACTCTTCTCCACAATTACAAACCTCTCATAGCTGGTTTCCCATCAAAGTCAAACAGTGATAATAAGGACAGCATGCATTGAAGGGAAGACTGGAGGAGATGGTTTGCAAAACATGCAAGACAGCCAGGCACATGGAAAAAACTCTACAAAAGTTCAAGTCCCTCCTTTGATTGAGTACTTGAATACCATACTACATTTTCTCTTCCACATCACTTGGAGCAACACCAATGGATGGGAACCTCCTCTCTGGAGACCAGGAAATCTCAGACAAGACTTTCAAGTAATTCTTGAAAAGTCTTGAAAAGACCTTGGAGAATCAGTGACAGTCTATAGAAGTCATTAGGAGTAGAATGAAAACATCCCTTGGCACTCTCTTGAAGGCCTTACTTCTTAATGCTCTTTAATACATTGCCTTCCTTGGGGTATTTGCATTTTAAATGAGGATCCCAGAAGATAATACAAAGGAATTAGCATCCAGCTGAATTTTAATCATTTCCATAGTTCACTCCCCTTAACCCGCTACAGGAATTACCAGTCTTCTGTGCAATGTGGCCTAACTCTTCTGAGGATTGTCCACAGAATTCAAACACTTCAACTATAGTGGAATGGGGTACACTTGCTGCTTCAAGGACTACAAGGTTCAAATGAAAGGAACACAGTGTTGAGACTGCTCGGAGCCGTGTGAAAATGAGACTGCTGTTTTTTATGGATGAGAGTGTAAAAATAATTTTCCATGGAAATACATCTATCTTTAGATGTATGAGCCCTACCTACCACAGGGAGTATCCAGTCAAAGTTAAGTAACTTCACAGCAAGCAAAAGTGCTGAGACTTGCTGATCATATCTAAGATATGTCAGACATTTGACAGCTAGCCCTGTGCTTTTAGTTTCTAAATAAATGATTTCTCCCTTTTGTCTCCCTAGATGCCTACCAGGGGATTAACAGCTGTTTAAATGCACCAAGATTATGACCTTCTGCCAGCCATAGATAACAATATTCTTTCCCCATGATAATTTACCCTCCCGATTCTCAGGGTTATATTTGAATCATGGAGCCAGTATTTTTCCTCCCTCAAAAGAGGGAGGTCCCATGTCTTATTTGTCCATGTACTTTGTAGAATGGAGCCTGTGTACTGTGGTATTGAATATCTAATGGCAAATGTCATAGTCTCACTGTAAAACAGGAAACTAAAAATGCAAATTTTCTCTTTACAATGTGAATACTTACACAATGGCTTAATAATTTACATTTTATGATTTGCTATACAACAGCAAATATGTAGTAGTTTTTAAAAATAATTACAGTAGACCCTGAGTATTCTTGAGAGTCAGGCTATGTAGCAGGCAATCATAAGAGATAGGCCCTGAGGCATTTACAAACTCCCCAAATCAGAAATACCATCATAGCACAGAATTTCTTTCATAAAGGGCAATAAAGTATTAATAAAACCTTTTAATTAACCCCTTAAGACTTTTACAATTCTATAAATAGAGAGCTAGACTCATTAATAAAGCTAATAATACAAATTCTGTCTGGAAAATTTATTGAAACAGTTGTGAATTGCCTTTCCTTAGCTCCTCACAGAATGCATGACAAAATTCATCATATGGATCCAAGCCACAGTCCATGTGGCATTCCAACTCCATAATTCATCCAAAACTTCTATTTTTCTGTAAAAGCACAGATTTCTTCACTTTTTCTTCAGTTCTGTGCTAACACTATTTCCTGGTTGGTTTTAGAATGTTTTCGTTGCTATTTTGTTTTGCTTTTTTCCTGTTTGTTCCTTTGTTTAGGAGGGGCCATTCTCCAAAAGGTACAGAGACTTTCTTCTTTCACAAACACAAAAGGCACATGGATGGAAACATGAGCTAAGAACTATAAAGTCAGGCTGAGATGAGGATGCTTGCCTTAGAAAAAGCTCCAGCCCAGGTAAGGGACTCACTCTGCAAACCACGTGTACATTGACAAAGTTTAAATTATTACATTATGTGGACCATTACTTAAAAGGGATCAAAATTGCACATGTAAATTCTCTAAATGTCTAAGGTCTTATGATGATTTTCTTAAAGATTCTAATATAATCTGCAGATATACAGCCTTTTCAAGAGAGGGAGGAAAGGAGACTAAATTAGTGAGAATTAGTGAGCCCTATGAAAGCAGCTGGATTATTTGCTTTATGTTTTAGAGACATGACATCATTTATTTAATTCTCCCAATAACTTTTTGTTTTGTTTTGTTTGTTTGGTGTTAGGCCTCCAACCAAGGGCCCTGCTCAGGCTAAGTGTGTGCTCTATTGCTAAGCGATACCCACAATCCCCTCTCCTACAAACTTTATGAGGTGGCTATATTTTTCCTATTTTTATAAGAAACTAAAGCTCATAGAAGATTTAGACATGTTCATTATTACACAGCTAATCATTGGTTGGGAAATAATTCAAAGCTCTGTCTTAACCAACAATGTATTTCTTTCTTCCTGTCTGTGTTTTTGAGGCTAAAAGGCAGAATAAAGTCTAAAGAGGCCACAGATTCCTCAGTAATTTATTTTTCGATACCATCCAGAGAATAGTAGGAAGGAAGGAAGGAACGAACAAACAGAGGGAGGGAGGGAAGGAGGGAGGGAGGGAAAGGAAACAGTCTTAGATATTGGTTTCCCACCACTGGAGGATTAGTGTTTGGGGTCATGGTGTGGGGAAAGTATGCAGGGTTGGAGTATTTGGATGTATGTTTGTGTGGCAAAAACCTGGGGAGTTAGCTGCCTCCTGAAGCCCCTGCAATGGGGCCTAGACCACCCCATACTTCTGGAGCCATGATAGTCTAAACACCAAGAGAATTCACCCTTGCAAGGAAAGGACTAGAACAATCCTGTTGCCAGAGAGAGCACATTTTGAAATAAATTCTTTCTTCAGGGGAAAAGGTGCAAGCGTAAACTGGCAATCCTTTTAGGTACACTATAACCTTTAAAATGGGATGGAAGAATAGGGAAAATTCAGATTTGGGTGAATGGAATTTCTGCAGCAGTGTAGACTGCAAGGCTATGGTTCTAAACATCTAAACCTTAGCATATTAAAATTTATGGAAGGTCCTAGGCCTTCATTGAAATTGACTCTATTTTACTCCAATCTCAAATTATACTTTAAATAAAACAAAGGAAAAGTTATATTTTTAAGCTCCTTTTTAAGTTTATTATGCACATTTACCAATTTTATGAAAAAACAGATGCCACTTGTTACCAAAAGCCAAGCCAATGTATCTATATATTTATTATGTATAGACATCGAAGAACATATCAGATGTCAGCTGATTTACAGATAGTGAAGTCCATAATATTCTATTAGAAATAACACTCTTTGAAAGCATTACTTCCTTCGCTCCATTGCTAGGAGCAGCCTTTTTAAAACATATTTTTAAAAATGGCATGAGGTCTGTGGAAAGTACAAGTGTTATAGTTTTGACAGGAGGTGTCCCCCAAACGCTCATGTGTAAGACAATGCAAGAACAATCAGAGTGAATGATTAGATTATGAGAGTTGTGACCTAATCAGTGGATTAATCAACTGATATGGATTTACTGGGTGGTAACTAAAATCAAGTATGGTGTTACTGAAGGAAGTAGGTCACTGGGGGCATTCTTGAGGTTTATAGTTTGTCCCTGTGAGCAAAACTTTCTTCTCTGCTTCTTTGTTGCCATGTCCTAAGCTGCTTTCCTCTGTCATGCCCTTCTGCCATGATGCTGTGCCTTACCTGGAGCCCAGAGCTATATGGTCATCCAACCACAGACTGAACCTCCGCAACTCTGAACCAAAATAAACTTTCCCTCCTCTATGTTCTTGTCCGGTCTTTTGGCCATGGTGATGAAAAAGCTGACTAAAACAACACGGAAGGAAAATCTGGTAAAACAGCTAGTTCTAAATTCAAACTGAAAACTCAAGGAAAGCCAAACTCTGGAAGGGTGTTTTATGGGCGCAGGAGCAAGCTTATGTGGTGAGCCAGACTAAAGGAATAGGCTCCGCTCAGGTTCAAGGTCCTCTACAGGATTTTCTCATCTGACCTGTTCTTTCTTCTTTGGCTTCTGCATGAACCTAAATAAATACATTCTTTATCTAGAGGGGTGTGTCCAGCATACGGTGTGGGCCCAGTTATTGGCTTCAGGAAGGAACCAAGTGTTGAAATTGGCTATGGACATGGTGGTCTGTGTGGTCTTTGAGCCTCAGTGTTTGCTCAGGGAGAGGAGTTGGCTGCACGGAGGAGGCATTTGCCTCTGCTGCTGAATTTTAATAAGCAGAATCTATCAACAAAGTCAGGACACTATAAACCCTGACAGGCTCCCAGCCTCTTCAACTGGGGATTGGAGTCTGACACAGAACTTGTCACACTTACTATTAAAGAAACCTTAAGCCACAGCTTGTCCTCAGGAGGCCATTTCTCCTAGATACCAAGAATTGCAAGCTACACTCAGTCTGCTCTTTCCTGCTTTGTTGTCAGATGTTACTGGGAAATTAAGGGCATTTTCTTTTGCAGCAGTGTATAAATAATGTGCAACAATTACTACCATAATTAGTAAGCAAATGCCACAGGTTATAAATTGTGAATATACAAATTCAGAATTTCATTTTGTACTTAAAATGAAAGTCAAAAGCCTGCAGAGAGCCCAGATTACACCACCGAGCAGACTCTGCTTCTAGCTTGATCTAGTTGTGCATGGGTGGGAACACGGGTAGCAGTGGTAACTCATCCAATCTTATTCCTCCTAGGGCGTCTCTGAGTCCTCTTGATTTATTTCACTGGCAGAAAAGCATGTTTTTTCATCTGTCTGCGTCACTGAACCAACTGTGAAAAGGGAGAGCACAAAATGGATTCTATTCCTCGTGAATTATTAAAGCAAGTTGTCGGCAACTATAAATCCTGATAACAGATGACAGCCTCAGAAGCAGAGAGATGGGACCCAGTCTGTAGAACTCAGTGGAAAAGAAGAAAGAAAATCAGTTCTCCAATGAAAAACGGAAGAAATTTCTATTTAGATTTTGAATGTGAATTTTGATCTTCACAGTCAACTCAAATCAAGATTGAACAATAAACCCTTTGGCAAATGGTTGGATAAAGTTTTACACTATTCCCTTTGGTCTTGTTCTTTCTTTAACATCTTACCTTGTTGAGTTTAGAATCATGATGCTGCAGAGGAAAATTTTGTGGTTACTTACTGCAGATTCTACACCTTCTACAAAAGCTGTAAAAAAAAAAAAAAAGCATACAAAATAAAACAAACTTGCTGCTTTAACTATCAGATGAAACTGAAATAAAGAATACTGAATGTTGGACTATTGGCGTGAGTTCATGTGTTCATGTTCCTGTTGCCAGATGTAATTTATTATCTATTGATTTGGCAAGTCCTTTCTGGGGTCTCATAGTAACTTCCTCTATGTTCTTTTTGAAGCAAATGCTTCTGGGATAGTACTTAGACTTTTCTAGCCAGCAACAGGATCAGAAAAAAATGTTTTTGCCATGGGGTTAACCTAAATTTTTCTTTTTTGTCAGTTTAGGAGTTTATTTTCATCCATCCTAAATTAGTCAATGCCAGGGAATAGCTAAATATTAGAAAGGATTTTGTCTTAAGAAACATCATGAGCCTCACAGACTCCCTGATTCTGAATGGATGTATGGCCCAATGTCAAGAGAGCAGACCACCCATGCTGGATATGGTACTATCTGGCCTAGGTGGGAAGGGGATCCTCCCCTCTCTAAACCTCAGAGTCTCTGCATTTTTATGATCCTAAGAGTGAACGCCTGCTTATGTGTTGTACCCTTAGGCTCCTGTCTTGTCCACTCTAGTCCTGGCCCTGCCTCAATGCTGCTATATGACTCCAGAGAGCATGCCTCTTTATTCTCCCCTGCAAGTGAAAATTTGAATAGCTTCCCTTGACTCGATCCCCAAAGCCCAGCCATAAGTATGCTTTCCAGAGATGCTGCCCCATGTTAGGGACAAGGAGACACTATTGCACAAAGAGCAGTCACACAGCCATTTACGAAAGTTAACACTGCACATTTTTGCTCAATATTGAATACTTCTTTGGTTCCCATCCTGTGCTTTGTCCCTGAGCTTTGCTGTGACTTTTGGTTCTGTCTTCTTCTGGGCTTCTGTCACCAGGCTTCTACCTTCTCTCAATAGCAAGACTTTCTATTCAGGTCATTACCTGGGTCCTTGACCTCATTTGTTGTATGCATTCCCTTTATGTTTTCTGCTTTTTTCCCCCATAGTCCTGGGCTGAGGTCCTGATTCCATTTCAAAATCCATGCTGGTTGCTGACAGAGTGTCCTGGAAGGGAGAGAGAAGCCCAGAAAGACTTATTTTCTAATGTTTTTCCTTATCATGAAAAAAGACTAAAAAAATGTGTACTTTGCTCTTTTGGACTGCATAGGTGTGTTATAAAGATCAACATCAGTGAAGTCTATGTAGATTAATAAGAAAAGCAGCCATGTAGAAGACTGCCAAGTTATTGCCTTGGTAACATCTCCACATTAGGAAGAAATCTATAACACAAGCTGCAATTATAAAGGAGGAGGCTGGTTTTGTTTTTAGCAAACTGTACTTCTAGGTGCCTCCTCCTGTTCCCTTCAAATAAGCCAGAGTAGGAAATAGTCAAGTTATTTCATTTATTTCAGTAATGAACCCCTGCCCAAAACTTGTTTGGAATGACCTTTTGGTATTTCCTTTAGGCAGGTGGTACATCTTCCCCCGCAAAATCCTTAATGGCAAAACATTTTTGTCCTATCAGGAGGCCCTAAATTTAAACCACCAAATCTCATGAGGAAAGGTAGCCATTAGTCTAAGAAATGTTGGAGATAAAGAGACAAAGAAGATTTGATTATAGATTACATATATAACTATTAGATCTGATTCTAAAAGTAAGGTGGAAGTACAGGTTTTGCATGCACATACATGGAGTAGGGTTGTGGGACAGGTGTGCATGGGAGAATGAAGGAGAGAGAAAGAACATCCTAGGTATTCTAATTTGTTGATGAAGTAGTAACTTACCTGTCACAGAACAAAGAAAGCAAATGAACAGGCTGTGCCTGCTACAACACCCCACCCCCACCCCATCAGGAAAATTTTCCAGCTTCAGCCTTGATTGGAAATGCTCTGAAACACAGATGATGCTGCCAACTGGAAGGCAAAAGGTCCCATGGGACACACTATGGGAATGCCTTTCCTCTACCCAGGATATGCACGAACTTGTCATCATCTCCCATCTCAGCTGCTGCAGAAGGCCAGCCAATGGGGCTGGATGCAGACTTGTCAGGGGTTTCCATTGGATTTTTGAGGAAAAGATCCCTTTGCAAACTGACCAATTTGCTCCTAGGCTGCAAGATATCTCCCTCCCTATCCCAAACCCTCTTCCCTTTCATTATTTCCACCAGTCTCTATTTCCATTATTCTCTCCCTCTAACCTCCTTCTACCTCTAAAAAGATAAGTGATTGTTTTCTTGTTTGTTTATTTATTTCAAACAGGATGCTGCTACTTAGGAGCCTCCAAGTACAGTAAGTCTTGGAGAAGGTGGATGATTTACAGATCAACAGATCCCTGGTAGATACTCTGGGATATTTGTGAAGTCCAAGGGACAGATGAGCAGTTTTTCTAGCCACAGAAAGAAAAATCTGTAAGTCAAGAGAAACCAATCCCTTTCCCACTCCTCTTAAGAAATCAAGTTGCTGCTTTTTTTCCCTTTCTCAGACAATTCCATTTTAAGGTGCCTACAAAAGAGAGAGAAACATTCTTGCCTTGTGAATTCTGGTATTTCCTAACTCATACTGTGTGCCATTCCTGGCCAACATTAACAATGGGCTCAATTCTCAGGGTTTGCTATATTCCCTGCCTCCCTAAAAGGCTGCCTGCCAGATTTTTCTGAGGACCACTTGAGGCTAACTCAGCATATAGGAGCTCAACCTGTGATGTTGCTCCTAATTCTTAGTAGCACTATCCATCTTCTCACCCCATAATTGGCGTACCTACCTTCCCAACTTGCCAGTACTGTTAATTTGTCACATTTTAGAAACTTCTTTAATGTAAGCCAGAATATACTAAGGTTCCATGTTCATGGCTCTTTATCTGTCTTAATTCCTCTAGTAGATTACTGATTGTAGAGTGGATTAGTAGGGTCTTTTGACTAAATTTAACTCAGTTTAATAATCATTATGAAATCCTTGCTAAAGATAGATGTCAAAGCTGCAGAGGTTACATAAAAAGTTAAGACATAGTTCACATTACAAATGGATAGAACACCAATACAACAAGGAATTTAATACAGGATGGAGTGATACAGGTGTCATAGGAAACAAAAAATTGCTCATTTATATATATATATATATATATATATATATATATATATATATATATATAGTACCAGGAATGGAATCCTGATGAAAAAATAGGTGAAAACACACACACACAAAGAAGAAAAAGGGTTCTATCAGACATTACTGACAAAAGGTAAGCCTAAACCTTAATTGTGAGGTTTATGCTCTTGCAGTTACACTGGGACACTCTGAATAGTACTACATCAATCTGCTTTTAGGGTATAAGTGTGGAGAAGCCCTTACTTTATGCCAGAAAAAAATGGTGAAAAGCCAAAGAGTAGAGGGACCTCACAGGTCATCTGACCTAGTCAGGCAAAATCGACTTCTGCCTTTCAACAAAAAATTCTATTCTATCTGGAGAATGGTCCTGTTTCTCAACAGACCCAGAGGTCCAGAAGTGATTCATTTACTTCTTCCTGACCCAGCAGTCCATTTATTCTTCCAACAACTCTGTTCAACTTTCCTACAGCAAAGGAAATCTGCTTCCCCATGACTTCCATCATATGAATATCTAGGCCTTTCCCCATGCTTTCGGATGTTTGAAACAGGTATAAAACCAACCATCTTTTTGCCCAATTTATCCATCTACACCTTGCTTTTATGTAGCTATAAACCATCCCTTCCTTCAATAGGTGTCTCCTCATAATCCTTTTATTTTATTAGACTATAAAAATAATAATCAATGGCTATTACAGAAAATCCAAAACATGTATAAAATACAACCCTAGAAGTGTGTGATCTAGCTGGAAAATTGAATGTGTGATATAGACAATATCAGGAGCACAAAAAGAGGTAGCTGTTTGAATGAAACTGGGTGAAAATGACATTGAGCTAACCGATGATAGAAAAGCAGAGGAATAAGAGAAGCCTGGCCACAGAAGATGCTCCCTGAAGAAAAGAGATCTTAAGCCATAATCCAGAGGTAGGAAAATGTTGCTTGTTGTTGAAAAGGTACATGTTGCTTAGAGAACTGTGGGAGTTCAATTTGGCAGATGGGTCATATGAGGGAGTGGTAAAAGATGAAACTAGAGATCTACTGGGGCAGGAAGGGCCTGACCAGCAAAGCAAAGACATTTATTTCTGTCCAAAAAGTTACAGGGATACATGTCAATTGTGTTTAGGGAAAATAATAGGATCAAATTTTTGTTTCTGAAATGCCATTCTGCTGGTAGGGTATAAAAAGTATTGAAAGGAGCAAGCTAGGATCAAGAAAGGACATTTAGGAGGTAATCACAGAGAGAGAAGTGGTGAAAAACAGACTGGCCGCAGTGTGGAAATGGAAGAAAGAAAGAGTGCTCAGGAGGCAGAGTCACTATAACTGCTGTCTGATCCAAATTTGGGGGTGGGGGTAATTTCTGGGAATCAAGTGCTGGGGCAATCTACGTAACTTAAAGATACTTGGAGTGTCTAGAACAGAGTTTATTTCAGGGAAGAGGCAAGAAATAAGACTAAAGGTAGGACTGAGCCTGGTGCAGATCCATGAAAGAGGGTTAGAAGAGTTAGAACTTCATTCCCAGGACAATGTGAAGGCTTTGAAGAGTGTTGAGCAGAGTGACCTAGATCAGAGCTCCATTTCCAAAGAGCTCATTGTGAACAAGGAATTGGAAGAAGGGGTGAGATGAAAACAAAGATAAGTGAAGAGTATTGCAATTATCCACATAAGCGAACACAGTAGCCTGGATGGAAGTGGTAGCAATAGAGAGTGTTGTATTAGAAATATTCAGCATGAACTCTAACAAGGTTTAGTAACTGATGTGATTATGATATCATAACACAATATCTACATCCAGTACACATATCCTATGTGTGCCTGCCACTGTGCCCCACAGTCCACAAGGTTTGGTCATAGCACAGAAGGTAAGGTTATGTTGAAAAGGAAGAAAGTTTCTACTTGAGGTCGGAGTGTCACAGAACAGTGAGATATACATTTTGAAAGGTCAGGAGAGGTACTGAGCTAGATATTTAGATATGGGAACCATCTACATACGGGTAGCAATTGAGTTATTCAGAGTAGATGAGGTTCGAGGGAAGATATGTATAGCCAAAAACGGACAACAGTCTAGAGGAAAACACTGAAAAACAGAGAAATAAGTGACTTTTCCTGTTGAATCAGACTGGAACTTAAACGTGTAAATGACAACTATTGTTTCTAAGTGCTCAGCGTCCTGAAGACGATTGTCAGTAATTTTTCAAACATTCCCACTAGGGCTTACTAAGTATTTTAGATTTGTTCATACAACAATCATCCTGAAGTGGATTTACCATGAAACTAATAAGGCTTTAAACTTTAGGGTCCCTCACTTGCACTGGTCTCTTTGGAAGCATTTGATGGGGACTTAATAATGCATCAACAAGTCAAATGTGTTTATAAAGTTCACAAAAGTAAAATGCAGGCATATCTCTGTGCTATTCCATGTTTGGTTCCAGATCACTTCATAAAACAAATACAGCAAAAAATTTAATTACGTGATATTTTAGTTTCCCAGAGCATATAATACTTAGGTTTATACTATAATAGTCTAATAAATTTGCAATCGCATTAAGTCTGAAAAACAATGCACAAACCTTAATTTTGCAATACTTTATTAAAAAAATAAAAGGCTAATGATCAATCATCTGGGCCTTCAGTGAGTGCTAATCTTTTGCTAGTGGAGGATGTTACCTGGATGTTGATGCCTTCAGAACCAGGGTGGTGAATATTGAAGGTTGGGGTGCATATGGCAATTTATTAAAATAAGACAATGATGAAATTTGCTGCATCATTTGACTTTTCCTCTCACAAAATACTTCTCTGTAGCATAAAATGCTGTTTTCTAATAGTTTACCCCCAGTAGAACTTCTTTCAAAATTGGAGTCAGTCTCCTCAAACCCTGCCACTGTTTTGTCAACTAAATTTTTAAAATATTCTATGTCCTCTAACACCATTTCAACAATATTCACAGCATCTTCACAAGGAGTAGATTCCTTCTCAAGAAACAACTTCCTGTTCTCATCCATAAGAAGCCACTCCTCAACCAACGTTTTATCATGAGATAGCAGCATATCTTCAGGATTCACATCTAATTCTGTCTCTTATTATTTCCACCAGTTACTTTCTCCACTAAAGTCCTGAACCCCTCAAAGTCATCCATAGGGGTTGGAATCAACTTCTTCCAAATCTTTGTTAATGTTGATATTTTGATCTCTACCCATGAATCATGGATGTTTTTAATGGCATTTGGAATGATGAATCCTTTCCAGAATGTTTTCAATTTACTTTACCAGAGTCATCAGCAGAATCACTATCTATGGCAGCTACAGCCTTACAAAATTTATTTCTTAAGTCCTGAAATTTGAAATTACTCCCTGATCCGTGGGCTGCAGAGTGAACGTCATGTTAGCAGGCCTCAAAACAACACTAAACCCAATGTAGGTCTCCATTACAGCTCTTGGGCATTTTCAATGAACAGTAATATTTTGAAAGGAATCTTTTTTTCTAAGCAGTAGGTCCCAACAGTGGGCTTATGACATCTAGCAAACCATGTCGTAAACAGATGGGCTGTCGTCCAAGCTTTGTTGTTTCCTTTATAGAGCACAGGCTGAGTAAATTTAGTATATAATTCTTAAGGGCCCTAAGATTTTCAGAATGGAAAATGAACATTGATTGTCTTAAATGTAAAGTCACCAATTACATTAGCTTTGAAGCTAGGCATTGACTTCTCTCTAGTTATAAAAGTCTTAGATGGCATCTTCTTGCAATATAAGGCTGTTTCACTCACATTGAAAATTTATGATTTAGTGTAGCCACCTCCATCAATTAATTAGCTTGATCTTCTGGATAACTTGCTGCAGCCCACATCAGCACTCGCTGCTTCACCATATACTTCTATGTTGTAGAGATGGCTTCTGTCCTTAAACCTCATGATCCAACGTCTGCAATACTGCAGCCTCCTCACCTCTCTTGGCACTCATAAAATAAAAGAGGGTTAGGGCCTTGCTCTGGATTAGGCTTTGGTTTAAGAGAATGCTGTGGATGGTTTGATCCTGCACTCAGACCACTAAACTTGTCCATATCAGCAATAAGGGTGTTTTACTTTTTTATCATTCATGTGTTCACTGGAATAGCACTTTTAATTTTCTTTTAAGAACTTTTCTTTTGTGTTCACAACTGGCCAATTGGTGCAAGAAAGAGGCCTAGCTTTTGGTCTGTCTTGCTTTTTGACATTCCTTTATCACTAAACTTACTCACTTCTAGTTTTGGATGCAAAGTGAAAGACAAGCCATTGTAGGGTTATTGTTGTCTAATTTCAATTTCATTATGTCTCAGGGAATAGAGAGTCCTGAGGTGAAAGAAAGACATGGGGAAACAGTCAGTTGGTGAAGCAGATAGAACACAACAACATTTATTAAGTTCACCATCTTACATAGGCAAAGTTTGTGGTACTCCAGATCAATAATAACAGAAGCATCAAAGATAACTCACTGATCACAGATCACTATAACAGATTTAATAGTAATAAGAATAAATTTGAAATATTTCAAGAATTACCAAAATATGACACAGAAACACAAAGTGAGTACACACTTTTGGAAAAATGCTCAGAGACTTCCTCTATGTAAGGTTGCCACAATCCTTCAATGTGTAAAAATACAGTGTCTACAAAGTGGAATAAAGTGAAGCACAAAAAATGAGGTATGCCTGCACTTTAAATAAAACTATTAAGAATACTCCAAATTCTCTTCATCATATTTTTCTAAAAAATTTGGTATAATGATAAGGTTTTTGAATTTTTCTAAGGGGACTCTAAGTTGGGGATTCATTTAGTTTGGGTTTAGTGGGATATGTTTATGTAGGTTTTAGTCACTTTCATATAGTTAAGTTATTTCTGACTATTCTGATTTAGCAATGGTTTCCAGAATGTTCCTAACATACACCGTGGCAATTCTCTCAAAACTGACAAGGACATGTCCTGATGTTAACCTTGCACTTGGCAGTATGAACACACAGGTTGCAAAGAAAGAAGACATGAAATATTTGGAATCAAATTCTGGTCTTTGAAATATTCCTCCAAATCTTAAAAATCATGTGTGAAAAACTATGACTGAGGTTTCCCCAAATTTGACAAGAATCTTTACAATACATAAGATCATTCCTAAAATGAACTGTGAAACTGAAAGAGCAGCTTAAAACATTAATAAGAATGAAAACAATTTTTTATTGGTCACATTAGAAGATAGAACTGCTTCTATATTATTTCTACAGAAATATCAGAACAGTCATTGTCATATGAAGAATTAAAGGATAAAAGGATATGCAGCCAAAAGTACTTGACAGTTAATTTTAAAATGCAACTTTTCTGAATTACTTGACATTTGTCAGTTTTTAAAAATGTTTACTTCATTGTGATCTTGAATTAAAAATATAAAAAATAGATTTAAATTTACTAATATCACTAGTTATATTAAAAGTAATTGTTCCTACTAAACCAAACAAGAAGCAGAGATTGTCAAGTCAGATATCAAAAGACAATTTAACATGATTTCTTTAAGAAATCCACTTTATGAAAAAGATAAGCTTTCTCACGTATTTTTTAAAGTACCTATTAACAGAGCTTCAAAATCATGAAGCAAAAACTTATACTATTGGAAAAATAAATAGACAAATCCACCTAGAGCTGGACATTTCAACACCCTTTTCTCAGTAATTGATAGTAGACAGAAAATTGTTAAATATATGGAAGACTTGAATATCACTAACACTAACACCTGACCTAATTAATTTTATAAAAGATTCCCTCCAACGTCAACAGAATATGCATTTTTAAACAAATATACATAATGCATTTACCATGTATGCTAGTTTCCTGGGGCTTTTATATAAAATACCACAAATTGAGTTCTATGGTTTGAATATGGTCTTACTGTGTCCCCAAAGTTTTATATAATTGAAGAACTGGTCCTCAGGGTAAGAGTGTGGGGATGTGCTATGCAATCTTTAAGAGGTGGGGCCTAGTGGCAGGTCCTTAAGTCATTGGGAGTGTGAGGTAGTTCTTTTGCAACCTTTTAGTAGTTCTCACAAGAAGGTTGCTGTAAAAGGAGCAAGCCTTGCCCCTACCACTCTCTCTGATTTATGACTCACCACATGATCCTTCCTTCACACACACTCCACTATCTGCTATCTGCCACAGGTTCCTTGACAGAAACAGAACACGTGCCATGTCATTTGGGCCTTGAATCTCCAATATCATGAGCTAAATAAACCTCTTTTTTCACAACTATCCAATGTCAAGTATTTAACTATAGTAACAAAAAGCTGACCAATACACTGAGTAACTTAAAACAACAGAAATGCATGTGCTCACAATTTTGGAGGTTTAAAGTCTGAAATAAAAGTATTGTCAAAGTTGGTTCCTTCTGGATGCTCTGAGGGAAAATCTGTACCATGCCTCTCTTCTAGCTTTTGGTGGTTACCAATAATTCCTGGTGTTCCTCGACTTGTAGGCACATTCCTATGTGGAATTTTTCCATATATTATTACATGGAATTCTCCCATGTGTCTCTGTGTCCAGATTTTCCTCTTACAGTCATTGGATTAGGATCCTGCCTAATCTAATATGACTTCATCTTATCTTGATTACATCAAAGGTACTGGGGGTTAGGATTTAAATGTATATTTTGGGGGGAATACAATTCAACCCACGTCACCATAAATTTAAAATGAATGAAATAATATAATGTATATTCTCTAACCACAATCAAATTCAATTAAAAATCAACAACAAAAGTATTCTGAAAATCTCCAAATATTTGGAAACTAAATACCACTTCTAAATTGCCCAGGAGTCAAAGGTGAAACATGAGCAAGATTAGAAACTGAGATGAACAAAAATGAAAACACAGTATATTAAAATCTATCAACTCAACAGGTGAATGGATTAAGAAATTGTGAGATACAAAATGGAGTTCTACTCAGCCATAAAAAAGAATGAAATTATGCAGTTGCCAATAAATAAATGGAAATGGAAAATATCATGCTAAATTAAATAAATCAAACTCAGAAACTCAAAGGTCTGATGTTTCTTTCATGTGCAGAAGCTAGAATAAAATAAAGGAAAGGATGGGATAACATAAAGAACCAATCAAATATAGATTAATAGAAGAGAAAGGAAGTCTAATAGAGTAGACAAAGGAGTAGAATAGAGTAGATGGGAGAAGGGAGGGAGGATGAAAGGGAAAAGTGGGGGATCATGAACTGAAATTGATTTCCACGCATGTATGAGTTTGTCAGGATGAATCCAACTATTATATATAACTATAAAGTGCTAATAAATAAATGAAATAAAATGTATTGACTCCAGCCTAAGTGACTTAGGGGTTTTTAGGGATATCATAGGTTTAAGTGCTTGTAGTATATATACTTGTATTAGGGAGGTAGAAGGGTTTAAAATGAATGATTTATATTTATATCTTAAGAACTTAGAGAAAGAAGAACCAATTAAGCCTATATATGCATAAAAAGAAATTAAAATAGATAAGAACAGAAATCAATAAAACAGAACACAAAAATGCAATAGAGAAAAATCAATGAAGCAGAAAACCAGTTCTTTTCCACATAGAAATACATCACAAGAAATCCCACTATTATGTATAAATATAATGCACCATTTTAAAAGCAGGTCTTTAAAAATAATAAACAACCTTAATAAATATTAGCCAGAATGATCAGTAAAGAGAAAACACATAAATTATCAAGGTCAGGGATGAAAGAGGAGATATCGCTATAGATCCTGTTGTCATTAAAGGAAAATTTAGAACAATTTTGTGCCACTAAATTCTACAACTTGATAAAATGAAAAAAAATTCCTTGAAAGACACAAATAACTGAAGTTTGCCTAAGAAAATTTAACTAGAAAACCCCCTCTATCTTTTAAAGAAATTGAATTCATAGCTAAATTTTCAAACACATACATCTTTTGAAGAGTTATTTTTTAATATGAACTTACATGTTTTAATTTTTCAGTATAAAATCTTGTCCTTGTCTTTTGTGTTCTGTAGTCTCACTGCATGTCTAATATGGCTTTTGGCATGAGATTCCTTGTGTTCTCTAAATCTAAGAATTAATGATTTTCATCAATTCCAGAAAATTTTCAGTCATACTTCTAGAAGTGACAATCTTTGTTTACCCAGTGTTAAGTCCACTTTTTGTCTGCAGCTCCAGAACATATTTAGACACACAGATTTATCTAGCCGAAATTTCAGTTCTTGTAGACACTCCATTATTGTAACCCTTTTGTATTTAGATAGATTTCTTCTATAAATCATCAATACCCAATCTCTAAATTTCCATTAGTAGAATATTGAAAAACTAAAATACTAAAGTAGAGACATTTTGGAGTATCTGCAGAGTGCATGACTCTTCTTTGTAATTACTCTTTACTCTCACCCTATCCTGCTGTATTTGTACCATATTATCTCCTCTCCCTTAATTAAGCAAATTGAAACAAAGATGGTGCCTAACCCAAACTGAGTTCCCTTTCTTAGAATTTCAGAATAAGGACACATGGGTCTAAGTCAGTTTATATAAGGGAAGAAGAGACATAAACCAAAACAAATATAACCAAGACCTTTGAAGGAAGTGCTATGACGAAGACCAAAAACTCCAACTAGGTATACCCTCAGAACTGACACTTTCTTCCTAAAAAAATTAGCTTCTACAGGATTTGAATCCCCAGAACACCACCCAGTTTACTTCAAATAGGACATGAGGGTTTTATGAGAAAAACCAGCAACCCTACCGCACTCCACTTTTCCAGTTATTGGCCTTGAATCTTTGAGTCTTACACTGGGAGAGACATTAAGAAAATGTTTACTTTCTTTCAGTATAGTAGGTCTGCCATGTTTTTGTGGCACAAAACGTGTTGACTATCAATTTGGATTCTAAAATCAGTGACATTAGATCTTGTTTTTAAAGGAAATTTTCACCAGACATTGTTAAAATATTAAGTATCATTAGCAGCTGGTGTATTTTTGTCAGTTCCGCTCTTTTATTGATGTTGTAGCAGAAAGTGGAGATTGGCTCAGAGGGCTTGACAACCTTTCTCCATGACACTAATATTCATGTTTACAAGACAAAGCTATCGGTGATTACCTGGACTCTGACTTTTCCACTGCTATAAATAAGCTTTTCCAAAATAAAATTTCTTTTTAATAAAAAATTTCCAGCTTCATAGATTTCCACAGAATTACTCAAAACCTCAACACAATCCTACAATGTTTTTAATTCTTATAACTCACCCTCTAGTAAAATGATTAGATCTTATCAGTTCTAATATCAATCCTATTCATTATATTTTTATAGCAAAATCTGGCTCCATATTTCAGCATAAATACCCCTAGAAAGTCTCAGATATATCCTAGTAACTTCAGTGTTGTAAGTATCTGACTAGAAAATAAGATATTAGATAATCCCACTCAGAAAATTCACAGGAAATACAATAATCACATAGATGCTCCTTTTATCCCACCATGAACAATGAAGGGTGAAGTATCTGATAATGCTGCTATCCTTGCATTCCTTGTTCCAGGTTGATTTGCTCAGTGACCACAAAAATGGTTTCACTTCCTTTTCTTCAGTCTCAATAAACAGAATTAAATCCACTTCCTTTATGGTCAAGAGTTTTAATATGAATGTGTTGGTAGGACAATTTGAGGTCTCACATGATCATAAAGGTCAAACTATGAATCTTAGAAGTATTGAGAAATTGAGGAATCTCCGCTTCTCCTTGTCAACACCAGTGTTGTTCAGCTTCCAGGAAGGAGTGTCCAAACATTGCTGGTCATCCCTAATTATTTTACCACTGAGCAGTTAGGTCAAATCATGCAGACTGATTTTGCTTTTAAAATTGGAAACAATGAATTTATATATACAAGCAGAACTCACATCAAACGCATATAATCTCAACAGCAGATCAGTGCTACATGTCAGGACCTTAGCAGGAAATAAGAGAGAAGAAAGAAGGAAAGGGAAGGGAAGGGGAGGAAAGGGCACTTGTACAAGTATTTTTTTTTAAATATTTCTTAGCTGTCAACTATTTATTTATTTATTTGCAGTGCTGAGGATCAAACCCAGGGCCTAATACATGCCAAGCAGTGCTCTACCACTGACAGCCACAACTCCAGCCCTTGTACAAGTATTGATAACCTTAAATAATTGTCTTAAAGAAGAGTAAAGTGAGTTCATGCAGATCCTACTCCTCCATACACCTAAATCTATCACCCCTCATTCCATTGTCCTCATGGATGGTTATACAAGAAAAATAACTCCATTGCTTTGTTTTTTAAGGGAAAAAAAATAAGTAAAGATTAATCCATCACATTTTAGTGAATAACAAATTAGATTAAATCACACTTAATATACTCAATTAGCATAAATTATTCCTTATTTCCAAGTATAGTCCATTAAGGGGGGAAAGAGAGAAAAAGGAAGGAAAAAGGGGAGAAAGAAAGGAGAAAAAGTAGTAAATAAAGAAAATGGGAAAGAGACAATGGGGGAGGTACAGAATAACAAAAAGGAAGTCAAATATACTGGTAAAAATAGAAAAGGAATAATTGGAATGAGTACTAATAACAAACTTAATTTTGGGGGTAAAAACTGAACTAATTGAAAAATGCCTCTGTCTCCCCCATTCCTTTTATCTCCTTCATTTATCAATTTGGTAATGGTCTTTAAATTTCAATTTTAATACAACAGCTTGATATACAGTTTTTACATCTTTTACCATAAAGGGGACTCTGAGCTTGCATTCAAAGGTCTGTCAATTGTTTTTCTGAAAAAAAAAAAGGAAGGGGAAAAAATTACTGCTTCTCAGTGCTTGTTAAGTTAAAATACAATAATACAATGGCACTCCTTTTGCGTTGGGGGGGTGGTCAGAAAAAAGGCTAAATGGTCAACCAATGCCTCCAATTTATTTCTGTCAAATAAGTCTCAAAATGTTAAATTGAGTGAGTGGACATTGGGCAGAGTCACTGAATGTTGTGGCCATTATTCCCTATGCTACCTATAGCAGTGACCAGAGCAATATTATAACTCCAAAGAAAGTTTGAAATTCTCAAATAAAATTATAGCAAAGATCCCATTCTACACTAAGATCATGCCTAGTGCATCTTCTAAACAGCTTAACTACTTACATTTTCATTTCTCATTAGGCCAAATTTTCTGTTCTTATGTTTGTACTAACAAACTCTGAAATTCATACTTCATTGCTGTATAAAAATCTACAGAAGTTGCACGTGGTGTTGAGATTTTAGGTACAAATTTCCAGCTCTGCTGAATAAGACACCCAGAGCACACCCTAACACAGACTAGAGTTCTCTAGGACAAGTTTGGAAGAGACACTGATTAGTAATCTAGCTCCAGATAATTACTTCTCACTTATATAAATTAAGAATTCCCTTAAGAGGAAAGTTTTAAAAATAATCTATATCATATCACATTTTATTTTAATAAAAGCATAAAACTATGTTTAAACTCATTACCCTTTAAACAGTTATTAAATGGATTATGAAACCAAAAGAAATTTACAATCTCACACAATAAATACATTAAAACAAAATTAGGAAAATTCAACTTTGCAATATTAATTTGATTTAATAGATGGCATTGGTTTTTTTTAAAACCCCATCTCTGAAACAGAAAATCATAAACTAATATCCAGTTTTAAAATGGGCTCTCTTTTATTCATGAGAAAGACTCTCCATGGTATGTGGAATAAAGTCTAACTCCTTAGTTGTTCTATGCCTTCTTTATAGTCAGACTTCTTCCAACCTCATTTCCCTCGATATCCCCTGCTCGCCCTTCAGACTTCCAACTGGATAACTTGCCATTTTCCAGAAAAGCCCAAGCCTTGCCTGTACCTGTGTTTTTTGTCAGCACTGTCCTCTCAGCCTCCACTCTTCTCAGTCTACCAGCACTCTCATTTTCCTCTCAGATTCATCTCCAAAGCCATCTATTTCATGAAGCCGTCTCCACCCCCAGGATTTAAAAACCTCGCCCCACTTCCCCACCAAGTTTCTAGAGTATATCACTCATGCCATATCTGTTCACATCATCTGCTATTACGTTAGTTGTTTATGGATGTTTTCCTTAACACACAGTTAACTGTAAAAAAATACAAATTAAGATAAATTCACATAGCATACAATTCACCCATTTAAAGTGTAGAACTAAATGATTTATAGTATTGTCACAGAGTTATATGACCATCATCACAATTTCAGAACATTTTATCACCCCATTGGGAATCCCATGTTCGTTTGCAGTCACTCCCCTCCCCCCACCCAGACTTGAGCAACTGCTAATCTACTTTCTATACAGAACTGCCTATCTAAGCATTCCACGTAGATTGAATTATCCAACATGTATATTTTGTGTATATGTGATCTTTTAAAGGCAGAAACCAAGACCTATTCATGGAAGGAGTTAATGAGCAGGATATGTGATATGACAGAAAGAGAATGTGTTTGGAGTAAGACAGGTCTGAGTTAAGAATAACAATTCAGTTCTTTACTAGTTGTGTAACTTTGGGCAAGTCACTCAATCCTCTGTGACTGTTTATTGATCTGTAAAATGAGGATTACAATACGCCTCTTGAAAGTTTGTTGTGAGGGTTAGAAAAAGGATATAAAGTTCCTAAAAAAGAGTTTGATCAATAAACAGAAGTTGTTATTTGCATTTATCTGTACACCCATGGCATAATAGATCATAAAGTAGCTTCCTTTTGTTCTTCAGCCACTATTCTTCCTCAGAAGAAAATTAATCGAGTCAACATAGGCAGACAATGGAGCCAATAAACAAATCTAGAATCTGAGATCAGAGGGAAGGCAGTTGGGTTCTGGTCCAAATAGTGTTCTGTGAAGACACTTAGAAAAATCAGCTCATCCATCTCAAGTTCTCTTTTTCATTTGCACATCCTTTTCATGCAGTAATCATTTCTGTTTTCCCTGTGACAGGACAAAAGAAGCCTCAATCATACCTAAAACAAGTTTGAATTCTCCTTAAGACAGACAAGCAATACCATCTGAACCATGAGGACAAAGAAGTACAGAACCCATTTACAAAACAAGTGTTTATCCATGAGAAGGAAATGTCCAACCATCATAACAATTAAATTATATCTAGATATGTCCAAATAAATTAGAAACTTTCCCCATAGAACCATCAGGGTCCTTCACAGAAAAAAAAAGGCATTATCATACTAATCCAATTCGACAAAATAAAAGAAAGAGAAAAAAGTCACAATAATAAGTTCGTTTGAATCACACTTTTAATTCAGAATATAAATGATTGAATCAAGCGCCTGCAGGAAACGGAGTAGTATGCCTTCAAATAAAATGGGTATACAAGTAATTCAGTCTGTATGGAAGAGAGACATGACAGGATGTTTAAAGGAGAAAACATCTCATTTCCAAAGGACAATACTGTAAGTTATATGAGTTTTCTATAGGACTTAATTTAAAATAATAATAATCCTACAAATTATGGCAATAATTAAGAAAATAATTATATAATCAGAAGAGATCATTTAGCAATTGACTATTACAGTAACTTGAACTAATAAATTCCAGCACTTTAAGCAGGCTGAAGAAATTTTCAAACATAGCCACGAGGTAGGATCCATTATTAGCACAGAAATAAGATGAACATTTTTCCATCTGAAATTGCTCTTGCTCTTTAATTTACCCTTTTCCAACACTTTTTCAAAAACTTTTCTGATAACAAGAAAGTTTACCTTCTAATCCAAAGAAAGAGGGCCAATAAGTTTTTCCATTCACTTGTTTCTTTCAAAATCAGAAAAAAGAAAACTAATAAAAACTTATCAGTTCTTAATATATCTAGTTCCTTATGCTGATGGCCTTCTCTCATGTGTTCATGAACAAGTCATTCTAAAACCTCACACAATCATCTCTCCTCCCTTTGTGAAAAGAAATACCCTGTCAAGACAGGAAACTTTGAGACCCATTTCCTATTGACTATATAACCTAGCTATCACACTTCTGGATATATACCCAAAGGAAATGAAATTAATATATGAAAGAGATATCTGAAGTCCCCTGCTATCGCAGCATTACTCACAATAGCCAAGATACAGAATCAAACAATGTGTGTCCATCAGCAGATAAATGGATATAGAAAATCTGTTTTTTTATATATATATATAGTGTATATATATATACGTATATATATATTTTGTGTATATATGTATATACACAATAAAATATTATTCAGCCATAAAAAGAATGAAATTCTGTCATCTGTAGCAAAATGGATTAAACTGGAGGACATTATGCTAAGTGAAATAAACCAGGCATACAAGGACAAAAACTGCATGTTCTCACTTATAAGTGGAAGCTAAAAAAGTTGACCTCCAGGAAGAGAGTAGAACAGTGATTGCCAGAGGTTAGGAAGGATAGGGGAAAGCAGGGACAAAGAGAAGTTGGGTAATAAGCACAAATACAGTTATTCAACAGGCCCGCACACAGCTCCAGGACTCAGGCCCCAAGGAGGGGAAACAATGTCTACACTATTGACTGGCCTTCCATTTGTATAAGAAACTCCCTTATGCTGAGACAGACTTTTAATACTGAGCATCCCTGAAAATGTTCCTTCCATTTCTGACAAGCTTAGGAACTCAGGGGAAAAAAAGAGGGGGAAACTGAAGAGACAAGATATTGATGTTCGGTATTACCCTAATCATATCTGGAGTGAACCAAAATCCAGAACTCAAACAACCAACATAAAACTCACTGTAGAAAATGAACAGAACACAAATAACATCTCATGTAAAATGATGGCACAGGAAAATTGTTATTCACCAAACTTCTGAGCCCTCTCTAACATTAGTAATTATCCAGGTTCTTACCCCAGCATTGAATGTGTTCATTAAATCTCTCTTTCTGACAAACCAAACAAAATTAAGCCTTAGGGCTTGGATTTGTTTTTGTGCCTTTAACATTTCCCAAGAGTTTTGTTTCAAATGCCAAAAGTCTGCTCCCCAGGCTAGTAATCATTAGAATTCTGTCCTATCTTTGACTTTTCCATTAACTTGTTACTTTACCCAGTTGAGTGTATATTTTTTTTTATATCTTTAGTTTTTCTTTCTTAACATAGGAATGATAATATAATACCTATAATTTGCCTTGAAAGGGTTATGGTAAGTGTTCTTCAAACTCATGGATATTCTTCTGAACAAAATAAATAGCCATTTCATATTGGAACTTTATGACACACTAATACAATATTGAAATAAAACATTAAAGTAATAGCTCCATGGCATTAGCTCACAGAGGTGATAGTCATGAATACACATACACTTCAGCCCTCAGTGTCAGGTTGAATTGGGCAGCTGCAGGGGGAGGGAGCACGGTCACCTAACAACACACTGTGCCAGAAGTGACCAATGAGGCAGACCTGCTGACCCTTACATCCACCTTGGGTCCACCTTTTCCTGGGCAGGACCCCTGACCCCTTTCCTCTGTATAAAAACTCTGAGCAGCCAAAGCCACGCGCGATTTCTTCTGGCTCTCCCACCCCGACTTTCACCCCGGGCGGCTGGAGATTTCGCCTGGGACACAGACTCCAATAAATCTCAAGCCACTACTTTTGTCTGACTCTGGTGAATCCGCCTGGCGAGCTTACTCCTTTTGGCCACCCACCACCCCTTTCTCGAGCTTTACACTCAGGATACCTTATTATTGCCCACAGTTCTTTTTCTACTTTGGAATGGAGGAGTCAATGGTCCATTCAATTTATTCCTTAGTCATCAAAATATTTTATATTCCACTAAAAGGCTATTACCTGTGCCTCAGATATGTTAACAACTGACCAAAGTATCCTCTACCACTTAAGATCTCTATTTGCCTTAGATAGTTATATAAATCAGACTTACTACTTATTATTATAAAGTTTAGTTTGATGAGAAATCTAAGTCAAAGGGAAGAATTATGAAAAAGTGGAAAGCATATTTAATCCATTCTACATTAATTAAAATGGGGCTCAATTCACCAAGTTATTGGACTTCTGTTGCCTTAAACATTCAAGGATCTCAGCATAAGGATCTCAGCATAAGTGAGGTATGGGATTGGGTCACCTCTGTGCTCACCCTGTGGAGACAGTTGTAAGGAATGACAGTAAGAATTTTAGAATTTAAACTCCCTCAAAAAGGTTAAATTTCAGTTTGTCTCTTATATAATATTGAAGAAATTATTTAATCTCATGAGTCTGTTTCTTATGTATAAAGTGGGAATAAAAATGCTTTTGTTGCATTCATCAAATTAAGTATTCACTTGTTTATAGCTCTGCCTCTAGCTTTCTTGAAGTAGTGACTATGTCTTATTCACTTTTATAGTAGTGACTATAGTAGTGACTAAAGTAGTGACTTCTATAGGTAGTGACTATGTCTTATTCACTTTTTATTTATTGGGCATTATGTTAGGTATTCAAGACTTGAATACCTAACATAATGCCCAATAAATAAAAACACTATGTGTTTGTTAAATTATATTGAATCAACTATTTGTACTGTTACCACTCTTTGATTACAATATACTGCATAATATTTTTCTAAAACTAAAAATGCCAGTTTTAAATTCAGATGATATGCTAGATTATTGCTCAGAAAGTCTTCACCCATGACCTTCTCCTCAATGAGAAATTCTCCTATTCCTTGAATATAGGCTTGGCTATGTCCCTTACTTTGAATAATAGGATTTTAGTGGCCAAGAGTAGAGGCTTGTCTTGGGATTGCTCTCTTAAATTCCTGTCCTCCACCATGACAGGAGGGACCTATGGGTGGCTACTAATCCTGGAAGAGGAGAGACACCAGGAGTAAGGCCTTCCTGAATCCAGACTGGATCAGCCAAACTTCAACTAACTTAGATGGGTCAGCCAGAAATATTATTCTGTGTCACTGTTTTGGGTGGTTTGCTCAACAGCATTACTGTAGTATAGTTGATTAATACAGGTGGTGTTTGATTAAACAATGTGCACCATTTGCTGTAGTATTAGTTCTAAAACTAGACTATACTTTTAAGATAATAGTAGATTACCTAATTAATGTAAATGTGTTATTCATACCTGATGTTTCAAGTAGTATAATGTTTAAAATTGAAGACCCAAGAGCAATTCCTGAAAGGGTATTTTTCTCCAGGCAGTTTACCATGGCATATACTACTACTTAGCTTTATCTAGAGGTAAGATTTCCCTTTTCTACTGCCACTCCTGTCATCCCAGAAATCCTGATGTCAGCATTTGGAGCAGAACCATCTCTAAACCAGGACACCATTTTTTTTTTCTTCTCCAGGTAATAAGGTACAGGGAACTCCCCAGGTGGCTAAAGGTATGAGTTGACGGAGAGAAGGCAATGAGCAGCCTTGTGAGCTAAGCCACTCTTCAATGTTATACCACTGCTTTTAGGGTCCACTAAGGCCAATTCCATATATAACACTTTCACTTAGCCAGGCATTGTGATGCACACCTATAATACCAACAACTTGGGAGGCTGAGACAGGAGAATCACAAGTTCAAGTCCAGACTCAACAAATTAGTGAGACCTTGACTCAAAATAAAACATAAAAAGGGCTGGGGTTATTAGCTAAGTAGTAAATCATCCCCTGGGTTAAATTCCCAATACAAAAATAAAAACAAAAACTTTAACTTGATAATGAAGTACCTCTAGGCACGTCTCATTTATGATCAGTCAGAGATGAGACCACCAGTCCATATTGGAAAGTTTAGATCACAAAGTCACTTGCAGACCTATGGCAGACATTCACTTTTACCAGTAGTAAGCCAGGATCTGTTTTTTAAAAGAAAAACAGTGACTTTATAAAGACGTCTGAACCTTGTTCTAAAATCCTAGAGGCCCACACTGATTCTCTCATCTGGACTTGATGCAGGCTCCATTCAGACGCCTCATCTACTCCAGACACCTCATCTACTCCAGACATTCAAAGCACTTTGCTGTTGACTGGTTTAGAAAAGCTTAAGTTGCACAGCCTCTTATACTGAAGTCTGACCAACTGTGGAGTTTGTTTTCATTTGTTTCTTTCACTGGGCTCCACTGGAAATATTTTTGGTTGGTGATAAAATGAGTCAGAGAAGATCAAACGTAGTTTATCTTGCTTCAAAAATCCCAAGAAGCCTGCCAAATGTTGCTCCTCTTTCTTAATGGGAGGGACACAAAGGTGAATAGTCGTTTCCCCTACACAGAATATCCCAACTGGATGCAAACAACTTGACCCTAGAAACTTGATTGAGATAGTAAGTACCTAAATATTCATAAATTTTATCTCTCAACTACTGGTACACACGTCTTATGGTGTCTATTATTTACTGCTACCAGGTCTTGCCAGTATGATATCAGATGTGGTGCACAAATGTGTTATCTTATAGGAAAGAGACAGAGTTGATATAAGCCTTAGACAAGATTGGTTTTTGAATAGTTGAGAAATGCCCCAATTTAATGACTAGGTGTATCAGGAACTTTGGCAGTTTACATCAGAAAAAATAACAACAATAACAACAAAACAAAAAAATTACATCTCAATATCTGAACCAGCAGCTTCAACTGAATTGAGTTTTAATGATTCATTGTCATTTACTAAAATATAGTCAAACTGGTGGGTTAAATGAGAATATAATAGCAATCACTTCTGAGTTAATTTTCTTTTGCTATAACAATACCATATACAGAAGAACTGAATAGGTACTGCACAGAAGAAATACAATTGGTCAACAAATACATGAAAAAATGTTCAACATCTCTAGCAATTAGAGAAATGCAAATTAAAACTACACTGAGATTTTATCTTACTCCAGTCAGAATGGCAATTAGCAAGAATATAAGGAACAATAAATGCTGGTGAGGATGTGGGGGGAAAGGTATACTCATATATTACAAATTGGTGTGACCACTATGGAAAATAGTATGGAGATTCCTCAGAAAACTTGGAATGAAACCACTATTTGGCCCAGTTATACCACTCCTTGGTTTATACCGAAAGGACTTAAAATCATCATTCTACAGTGATGCAGCCATATCAATGTTTATAGCAGCTCAATCCACAATAGCTAAACTATGGAACCAGCCGAGGTACCCTTCAACAGATGAACAGATAAAGAAAATGTAGCATATATACACAATGGAATAGCACTCAGTCATAAAGAAAAATGAAGTTGTAGTATTTGCTGATAAATGGATGGAACTGGAAACTATTATGCTATGTGAAATAACCCAATCCCAAAAAACCAAAGGCCAAATATTCTCTTTGATATGTGGATGCTGACTCACAATAAGTCAGGGGAGGTAGGGAAGAATAGTAGCACTTTGGATTAGACAAAGGGGAATAGGGGAATGAAGGGAAGAGAGAGGGGATGGGAATAGGAAAGACAGTAGAATAAATTGGACATAACTTTCCTATGTATATATATGATTACACGACCAGTGTAATTCTACATCATGTACAATCAGAAGAATGAGAAGTTATACTCCATATATGTATAATATGTCAATATACATTATACTGTCATGTATAACTAATAAGAACAAATTTTAAAAATACCACATACTGGGTAATTAAGAAAATAAATTTATGTTTTGCAGCTGGGAAGGCTGGGAAGTCCAGTATCAAGTGTCAGCATTTGGCAAGGGTCTTTTTTTGGCATGCAGAAGGCAAGAAGGTAAGAAAGTAAGAGCCTGAATTTGCAGCCTCAAGCCCCCAATCTGAATAAGTTAATTCATGAGGGTGGAGCCCCACCTTCCAACACTGTGGCATTGGGGATTAAGTTCTTAACACATACATTTTGGGAACACTTCCAAACCATAGCACCTTTTCCAAACATAGCCTCTAAGTCTTTAATGGTGGCAATTATCTCTATAATCACTACTCAGAGATGCAGGTTTGCTTTGGTTTGTTTGTTGGTTTGCTTGTTTGTTTGTTTGTTTAGTAGTATGAGAAAAAAATCCAGAAACTTCTACTGGTACCTATAACAGCCTTTGCTCTAAAGCAGTGGTTCTCAAATTTGAGCATATATCATAATCCTCTGGTGGGAGGGTTTTACAACAGAAATCGCTGGATCCAACCCCAAGAATTTCTGATTAAGTAGACCTAGGAAGGTTTGAGAATTTTCACTTTTAACAAATTCAAAAATAATGATGCCAATGTAGAGTGTGCCTAAGGATTGCATATTAGATAAATGGAAATACATTTTTAAAGGAATTTAGAGCCTCAAGCATTCAGCATTACACATCACTGGTCACTTACAGAGAATGAAATGGAGGCAAGTGGTGAACTTGGTTCAGTGACAATTGGTTAAGAGATCCACCTTTCCACCACATATAGATGCTGTAAATGTTAAATGAAATAATGAATTTAAAGTGGTCAGCACAGTACCCAATATATGAAATCTCTCAATAAATAAGGGAATATCATTATTATTATTACTATTTTAGTTTTATCTTTGTTAACTTAAAAACTCACCCAACACAGCCAATATCACTTTTGCATCTTTGTCTGTTATTTAACCACTTGGTAACTGAGTTTGTTCATCTGTAAAAGAAAGTGTAAAATAATAGGTACTCTTTAATATTTTTTTCTAAATTTAAAAATCTCTAGTTTTACATCAATAGGAATGTATCACAACTGCCCTAATCTAGGTTTTACATTCACTGAGAGGATAGAAGCTCTTGATGACCATAACTCTGATGTCCTGAAAATCTTGTTTCTTATTTATCTTATGCGAAGTTTTCATCCCATGGAAAAAGTAAAAAGTAGATTGAACTTTTAGGTCAGTTTCTACCTCTATTTATTCCTGAGAACACAGAACTGAGGTACTATAAAGAGAAAAACACAAACAGGAAATGGTGCATTTTCTATTAGGGTCATATTTTCCCATTTGGGTTCACCGAGGTTTTATTGGAGAGAACTAAAGCCCTATTTAGCAGAGGTGCCACAGAAACAGAAAGGAAGCTATTATTTCTTTTAATTATATAGGTCTAATTATAATAATGTGATAGATTACTTATCATATACTGAGGAGTAAAAGTTTCAAGTTATTCTAGGATTAGAAACTGCAAATAATTCAATAAGACACCACTGGAAGGCCATTAAAAATTCTGCATAACAACAATCTTATTATTGGTGGAATTTCAAATTATAATGATGAGAAAGCAAAACAAACCAGGAATAAAATGTGCACTTGCCAAAATGGTTAGTTTACTACTGACTTTACCATTGACAATCTGCCTTCTTTTGAAATGTCATAAGGCTGACATTTTTACAAGAGGAAATGTGGTTCACATGTACCGTGGATCCCACTGTCTTCTCCATACTATAACCTCTCTGGTTTTTGCATCATCATTTTTCCTTCTTAACTGCATTTTTGTTCTCTGCACATAAAAATGCTATGATTTCTCTATTCTTAGAAAAAATAAAAGCTTCTCTTGGTCCCATGGCTCTGCATGGGTACTGGCCACTTTCTGCTTCCTTCACAGCAATGTACCTCAAAGGCACAATGCACTTGCATCTGTCCATTTCTTCTTTTCCCATTCTATCTGGAGTTGATTCCAATCAGGTCTCCTCCAAGTCAATTGAACTGCTGTTGCCTTGATAATCATTAATTTTCACTCTGCCAATCCAAAGCTCAACTCTTTGTCACTTATTCTCCTTTTTATAATGCTTTCTCAGTTTGTCTTCCAGAACAACTGCACTCTCCTGCGGATGATTCCAAAATGCCTCCCTGTCCAGGCCTTCCCTGGCCATCCTATCTAAATTAGCAATCCCCTTTCCTTGCTGCTTTATGTTTTGTCACACTTTTCACTGAATTTTAGAAGTGACTATAGATTACATATCTATCCATCTATTCATTTCCTGGGTCTCTCCCTGACTAGTATGTAAATAAACCTCATGAGAAGGGATTTGGTTTTGTTCCCAGCTATATCCCCAGCATCCAAACAGGATCTGGTAAGGTAGATGTTAAGTACTTAAAAATATTTGCCAAATGAATAATTAATGTCCAAATTTATATTTTTAAATAATTTAACACACTCCCCACTTATTTAATGTAAAAGTGTTGGACAAGGAAGAGCTTCAGCTTGGTGGAATTACAGCCTGCTGCCTGAGTTGTTTACCACCGGCCATGCCAAGAGGAGGCAAGGCTGAGCTGAGGAGCACAATGTTGAGGGGTTGGAGAAATGGCAACAACTCTAATTTGGGTCCAAACTAGGAATTAGTATATCCCATCTAGTTCAAGGTAGTTGAGACTGGGACTGGGAAAACAATGGGGAGAGGTGGGCTTCAGCATAGGGACACAGCTTTTTAACTATTAGGTGAAGAATGGAGACAATAAGGCTCCAAACACTGAACAGTTTTTCCAGTGAAACTACAGGTGTCCTGGAACAGAGGAAAATCTGCCAAACCTGAAGGAGACCTATCAACCTGATATCTATTTCCTTGATTTCAGTGCAGGATCAGGATTATCTGCAAGCTTCATGTTCAATTTCATATCAGCTCCTAGGATAGAACTGGGGCAGGTACAATTGGAAATGAAAAGACAAATAAAACATAATCTCTACCTTCAAAGTGTCTGTAGACTTTTAGGAGATAAGACACAGCCAATAGACGTAAGAGCATTACATAACTTGTAATGTGCTTAGCAGAGCATGGAATCATAGCAAATTATATCTGAAAAGGAGGCTATTTATGGATTGTGTTTAAATATAGAACTAGTCTCTTGGGTACAAGAAAAAGAACAATTTACCAGTCACATATCTCTTCATCTGCACAAAGTAGGATTAAGGTAGAATTCATTTTTATGCTTCCTTCCAATTCTAAGTTACTGGTTCTTAATTCACATACATGTAACCCTATGTAGATACAGACATAGACACAGATAATAAAATGTCCTTAATTTAGACTTTGTTAATTTGAGAATTTATGATCAAACATCAAAGTGAGGCTAGTTAAGTTACAATCTTGCTCTATCAGTGACATTAGTAGCTTGTTCAGAAACAATATAAACAAATCATAAAAGGAAGGCTTGCCAGCTGTTAAAGAATAAACTATTTTCAAAACATTTGGAATCCTGTTTGTAAATAAATAACAGAAGTAGAGGCCAACCACTTGGAAAAAACAAAGTGATGTTTTGATGTACTCAGAGAGATCCTAAGCAAGGATCCCCTAGAGAGAAGGGTCCCTGACCCTCAGAGGACCAGGAAGCCAGAGCTTGCTGTGACAGAAGAAGCCAGAGGAAATCATCAGCAAAAGCACCATGGCCTAGTAAATTATCTGCTGAGCCTCTTCTTATATTTCTTGCTCTGTCAGTAAAAGACATACAAAGAAGATATACAAGGAAGAAGATGCAGTCTTCTTTATTTACAGGTTATTATGTGAAATTCACTCATTCAAAAAGATCTACTGAATGCCTGCTTGCAGGAGTTGCTATTATGTATACTTACTAAGTGTTTATTTCATCTGTTGCTCTTCAGGATATGTTACATGAGTACCTCATTATTACACAGTTAACTCTAATGGGAGTTTTAATTATATTGCCTCAAAAGGCTGCATGTGGACCCAATAGGCAAATGGGATGTAACCAAAAATAGAAACTAGGGAGGTTAGGGAATACTAAAATTTATTCAATGCTTTTAGGACTAAGGCCAGAAAAACTAAAATTTAAAATGAGATGCAAATGTAGAAAAGCCAGGAAAGGGATGGAAAAACAACCTGGAAAACATACAACTAGAAATTTTCATTACACCTTAGGAAAATTATCACAAAATGAATCCTGAAGGGAATGTGGATGCAGGAGAGCAGTAATAGGAGTCAGACAACCTGTCAGATTAATTAAGTCACTTTGTGACTAAGTGCAAAGGCTAATCAAGATAGGCCAAGGCCTTTCATCTCCCTTGAACTCACTGACATGGATTCCTGTCTGGTGTCTCTCCTAATGCTGTCCTCTCGCCCACTGCCTTAATTTTCAGAAACTGGTCATCCTAAAGAGCTTCACTCAGTTCCCGCTATCCCCATTGCAGCCTTCTCTAGTTCCTCCTACTCAACATGAGACCCACTTTATAGATATCCCATAAAAACCTTTAAAACATCATGGTTTACTGCTAAATGGTTCTCTAAGGGGTATTGGAGTTCTAGAATTCATATCTTAAACCTTTTGATGATTTATGAATTTACTCATGAACAAAAGTCTCAAAAGACACAAAAACTAAGTCAAATCTATTGATAGTTAATAAATTGCATCTGTCAGAATAAAAATGTAGGAGGATGACACTGTTTTAGAAATTTGGGGATTTATCACCTATAATACCCTCTGTACCTAATTCCTATAAGAAATAATGGATATACTTAAATATTTTTGTCAAATTGAAGAATGGCACAAAGGAAGTTTTTTGTTACTGAGAACTTTCATTCTAACCTATATGTTAATGTATGAAGTTAATTAGTACAAATAATCAGACCAAAATATCCCAAAATAAACTCAAGACATTCACCACCACCACCTCTAAGAACTGCTCAGTTTCTGTATCCTCTCTCCTAATTAGTGACATCAGCAAGGAACCTGGGGTTCGCCCAATCCTCTCTCCCACTCCCCTATCTGATTGTTCACCAAATTCTGTTGAACCTCTCAGATCTATTCTTGCCTTTCCTTCAGCACAGCTTTTACCTTTGTTCAGGCCTTAATATCCCCACCCACCCAGGCTCTAAAGTCATTTTCTAATTGGTTGCCTAATTGGTCTTACCTCTTCCTAATCCATACCACAATCAGGAAGGATCTTTCTGAAAGGCAAATCTGTTCATGTTATCCCCCTTTCTAATTCTTGTAATAACCTCTAATGCCTACGGGGTAGTCCTAATGTCTTTGTAACTCCATCAAGGGTCCTCATAATCTAGTCTCTGTCATTCTTTCTTTCTTTCTTTTTTCTTTTTTTTTTTTTTTTTTTTTGGAACCAGGGATTGAACTCAGGGACACCCGGCCACTGAGCCACATCCCCAGCCCTATTTTGTATTTTATTTAGAGACAGGGTCTCACTGAGTTGTTTAGGGCCTCGCTAAGTTGCTGAGGCTGACTTTGAACTCGCGATCCTCCTGACTCAGCCTCCCAAGTCGCTTGGATTACAGGCGTGCGCCACCACGCCCGGCTATTTTTTAAATTTTTTTGAGATAAGGTATTGCTAAGTGGGTTAGGGTCTCCCTAAGTTGCTGAAACTGGCCTTGAACTTACAATTCTCCTGCCTCAGCCTCCCAAGCTGCTGGGATTACAGGTGGGCACCCCCACACCCAGCCCTGCCTTTCTTTTTCAACATTGCCTTTTCCCACTTGCCTATGTATATGATACCCTTTACCCATGCTAACACTGTCGGGCTTTAAAGTGCCAAACCATTTCACCTCACATGTAGAACCATTTTGACCCTGTATCCATTTAAACTACTTGAGTTACCTTCACACTCAAAACAAGGACCAATTTTTTTCTTGACCACCTCTGCAGGATTGATACTGGGTCATCACTCTGCCTGGTAAAGGCCTCTAAAATGGCACATACCCATTTGACCTGCTAGATTTTTCTCAAGTAGGGAGGGCAGGGAAGGAGATAGATTCTGTATAAAGGCAGAAAATATAGTTGGGCATTTCATATATTACTATCACCCATCCCTAATAACTACTCAAGTGCTCGCTGAACATTGGTGAGGTGATGATGGAAGAGTTTCAGAGAGAAGGAATTTCAGGGAAAGAGAACAGCAAGAGCAAAAGCTCAGAAGCAGTACATTTGAAATATGCTGAGAATAGCATGGGTGTCTTTTTTTTCTTTTTTCTTCCTGATATGGCTAGATTGGAGGGCTTTTACAAAAGGACTAAAGATGAGGAAAGGAGCCAGTCTGTACTAGTAGTGACTCATTAAGTAAAAGATGAAATAAAGCAAAAATAACTCAAAGACTTTTGCCTGGGAAGCTGGAAGAATAGTGGTATCTTGATAGAAAATGATAAGCCTCAATTGCACATTCAGACCTATTCTTATCATCTGAACTTGAAATGACATCTATAAGGAAAAATTGGAGGGTCACCTACAAACTACCTACAAATGTCATTACCAACCTGAAGGCTTATGCCACCAGGTGGTAGTTTACCCATAATTCTATTTAATTACTAAAAGTGTTGGAAACTCAAAATTTGTACTTGCAAATCCTAGCATAGTGTCAGGCATGAAACAGCTGTTTATAAATAAATTGTGGAATAAATGAAAGAGTCACATGAACAAATTAGTGTTGAACAAAGTACAACTCTGTTGAAAAAAGCTCTGATTTGAAGGTCAAGAGAATTGGTATTTAATTCCAAACTACTGACTCTGAAGTGACCCAAAGGAATTCATCAGACCTCTCTGGGTCTCATACTGTTATATAAAAAATCATGTAAATTATCCCTAAGGTCATGTCCACCTCTAATGTTCTTGACTTTATATTAGGACTTTAGTTTGAAAAAAATGATAGGTAACAATCCCTTATAGTTATGCTAGTGTTTGATAAATACACACAAACCATGGTTTTCCTTGCAAATTATTAGCTGAATTCAAAGCTTCTTAGAGAGTCACAGCATAAGAAGATCTGTCCAAGATGACAAGTAAACTTGTGACAATTGAATTTGAACTCACAGCTGGAGAAATCTTTCTGGTTCCAGTCTAGTCTCCTACTGATTATGTCATCATCTTTCCTTCTCAGCTAGAAGATTCTAAAAAAAAAAGAAAAAAGAAAAAAAAAGGCTTTCTAGATGCCATTCCTTCTGACTTCACCTAACCCCAGGGTCCTCTCGTCCAACACAGTTGAACCCTCCTTCAAAACCAGGCTTCACTCATGGAGAGGAATTGAAGGGTGAACAAACACTACATGATTTTTTAGGCTAATATTAGGCTTAATAAGTGGGTCTGTGATATATGTTTATGTAATTATTTTCAGGTTAAATACAAGATGTAACTGAAAAGAGAGTTCTTAAAAAATTGTATTCCTGCTCTTCCTGTAAGAGACCTCAAGTGCTCCATGAAATGGCTTGCCATTCACTTGACCCAGAGAACCCCACAAAATCATGCAAATCAAGAGGTTCAACTCTTCCTGTTCATATTTAAAACACATATGAAACTGCCCAGGCAATCAAAGGAATTTATTTCCAAAAAAACACAAAGTATTGGAGAGATATCACTTTAAAAAAGCAACGTGTGCTATTCCATCATTACAAGAATGGAGTTGACCCCACAGTGGGGTTGGTGGTCCAAAAAGAGTGCTCAACTTTTCCTACATATGCTTAAAAATGCAGAGAGTAACACTGAACTCAAGGGTTTAAATGTGAGACTCTGGTCACTGAACGTATCTAGGTGAACAAAGCACCCAAGATGCAGCACCAGCCTATTTACAGAGCTCCTGGTTAGATTAATCCACATATGAGCTCCCCTGTCATATTGAGATGCTCCTTAATGAAAAGGAACAAATTGTTCCTAAACTAGCAGAGGAAGTTGAACAGAATAAGTAGATATCCCAGAAGAAACTGAAGAAAAAAAAAACTATGACTCAGGAAAAAATTCAGCATAAAATAAATGCAGATGAATTGTTTTTTAAAAAATGGTATTCCTAATACAAGTTCTTTCACACAATAGACACACAGTACTTTTCCCCCCTTTTATTGTGGTACTGAGCATTGAACCCAGGGGTGCTTCACCACTGAGCAAAATCCATAGCCCTTTTGCATTTATTTATTTTTGAGACAGGATCTTGCTAAATTGCTAAATCTGGCCTTAAACTTGCTATTTTCCTGTCTTGGCCTCCCTAGTAGCTGGGATTACAGACATGCACCACTGTGCCTGGCTGACAGTTCTTTTTAAAATTTGATCTTTATTTTGATCATCATCCTCTCAGCAGTACAGCATTTGCCTATGTTGGGCAAGACACTGCATTCAATCTTCAGCAATAATAATAATAATAATAACAATAATAATAATAATAATAATAATAAAATTAAATAATCAGCTAATTCTAAGACTTGGGTAGGAACTATACAAGATGATTTATATTCTTGGAGTCCCAGAAGGTAATGGAATGCTGGGCTTGATGAGCATGCCTGTAATCCTACCTACTTGGGAGTCCAAGACAGAGGGACTGCAAATCCAAGGCCAGCCTGGGCAATTTAGCAAGTTGCTGTTTCAAAATAAAAAGGACTGGGGAGTAGATTGCTGACAAAGTGCTTGCCTCATATGCCTGAGGCGCTGGAGAGTAAGGATGTATGTGGGAGGGAAGCTTAAAACAAACAAAGGGTATGTCAAAGATAAATAGGAACCCAACTGGAAAAGCTTCAAATGGACAATCTGAACAACAAAAATAAAGTAACTTTGGATTATAATTATATGTAAAAAATACATATCCATAAATCCATACTAATATAAATTATTAAATAAATTCTCCCATACAGAAGAACTTTAAATAATTTATGTAGATATCACATCCCTCATTGAGGTAAAACATAACTCTCCACTTAGCAAGTGTGAGCTATGTACATACTTTCAGAAGGTGAGGATGAAAGGGTAATAAAAGAGCAACTTTCCAGTAGAGGAACCTGAGAAATGCTACCTCAGGCAGGTGACCAACAAAGCTGGGTCCTATTGGCAGGACATACTCTTGATAAAAGGTCATGAGCCTGACATTTTACTTTGGTGGTCTTCTCTCCAAAATCTATGATCCCAGGTTAATTATGAGGAAAGTCTTAGACAAATCCTCAATGAGGGACATTCAACCAAATACCTGACCAGTACTCCTCAAGGCTGCCAAGGTCTTGACAAATAAAGTCTGAGAAACTGACCCAGCCAAGAAAGCCTAAGGAGACACGATGACTGAATTCACTGTGGTATCCTGGATGGCATCCTCGAAAAGAAAAAGGCCTGGACATTAGGTGGGGGAGATGGCCATTAGGTAGAAACAAAGGAAGTCTGAATGAAGAATGTACTTTAGTTAACAATAAGGTATCAACACTGGTTCATTAATTGTGACAAAGGAATCAAACTAAGGTTAGAGGCTAGTAATAGGGGAAATTGGTTTTGGGGGTCTATGAAAATTGTACTGTCTTTGCAATTCTCTGTAAATTTAAAGCTATTCAAAAATAAGGAATTTATTTTTTGAAAAAAAAAAATGAAGTCAAGCCTATTACATTCAGCAGTAGGAAATATCAAAATACTGCTAAGGAGCTACTGGAAAATTAGCAGAATATACAGAAGAAACAGACTTTTTTTGATCTAGGGAAGAGAAAGATTAAAGATGATTTAAGAGTAGTTGTACATATCTTTCATTAAAGAAAATATAGGGAAAACTACAAGATAGCAGAAAGGGGAAACAAAAGCTTTCACAATTCCTTCTAGAACAACTATTATTAGGATTTTATTTTCATTTTTTAAAATATGTCCATATTTTTATGAAATTTTCATGGTTGCAATCATACTTGATATGCAATTTAATCTCTTGGACATTTTTGCCTCTCTTAATTAAAGATAAATCTTACATAGAACAAGTCAATTGGCCTCATTCTGCATTATGAACAGAATTGATTTAAGTGAAAGGGAACCATATGACTTCCCAAGACTACAGGTTATGAAATCCAGAATCTCCTCTACTTATCTTGGATATAGTGCAGAATCAGACAGGATGCACATGGTATTATAGGGGACCTTGTCTATCTCTTGATTTCACTGTGGAGATGCTATGATATTTAAGAAACAAAACAGAAATGGGGGAAAAATCTTTTGGCAGGCTAGAGCCACAGAAATAATAGGTAGGGTATCATACCTATTATAATAGGTATAATGAGCACCTGAAGATGAAAAGTGGGCTTGAGGAATTTGGAAAGGGCACCTGTGTTTCAGATGTGAAAAATTATAAAATGGTGATGAAGCCAAATAGCATGAGAGGAATTCTATTTTGCACATGTATGGTGTGTGAACCTGTTGACAGAAGGGAAAATGTGTTGAAAGTAAGTGGCAAGAAGTGTTAACACTATTAAAATTCCTGTAGTCTCCTCTAGGTAGGAGCTTACATTCAAGACATACTTCTTCTTAAGATTTGATTCAATAGCTATTTTCCAATTCAAAAAGTTTGACATCTTAAATTCAGTTAGATTGAAACCAGAAACAGTAAACATTCTTGAGCACATATTGCCACCCAGTGGATGAATGTGTGTGATGCAGAAAGCATTTGCAAAGGAAAAGACAAAGGAAGACAGTAGGGGGTTACCACCCTGATGTGAGGTTGAAGCTTTGTGTTCACTGAACGGGTGGAGCATACCATGTGATTCAAAACTGATTATGCCACTCAGAGTGCGAGGCTAGATTACTATAAGCTTTCAAAGTATTCTGATAAACATTATGAGAGGTTTTGGCAATGAAAAATAAATATTATGGGATATATGTTTACCACCGCACTAAATACTAAAGTCTCCTTGATGCTAATGAAACTTATGCCCATGAATTTCCAATAAGACAAGTCAAAAGTACTTAACTTATAATGGGGTATAAAGAGGCCTATCAAGACATAGATTGGAGATTCAAGTCGTAATTCCCTAGGTACTGAGAGCTCTAACATGAAGTCTGAGATGAATTACATAATGGTATAATCATTTAAATTTCCCTTCACCTAAAAGCAAAATAAAGATTTACAGTGGGGATATATAAAGACAATGGATGGAAGTTGATCATTTAAATAAGTAGTGAGGCCATATTTACCTAGGAATTTCCTGATGGTTTAACTTGAAGGGGCACAGCAATATTTTTCTTTTGGGGGTAACTCCACAAGAGTCATCTGATATTCTGTAGACAAGTCCCAACCTATTCATGTTATATAAAAAAGAATCTCAGTGAGACCCTGTCTCTAAATAAAAAAAGAAATACAAAATAAGGGTGGGGATGTGGTTCAGTGGTCAAGTGCCCCTGAGTTCAATCCCCAGTTACAAAAAAAAAAAAAGAATGACAGAAAATATGAGATTGGAATTACATTGAAGGTTGAAAAAAATCATCTTGTCTGAGACCTTAGTTTTTGCTATCATTCCTCACAAAAATGTTTACCTATCAACTTCTAGATAGGGAACTCACTAACTGGTATACTTATCCATTGTTGGGCCTGGGATTTATTGACTTCGCCCTACTTACAAGTTAATAAATTAGCCTATCACAGTTTCATAGATATTGGCAGAAGACATATCTTCACTAGACTTTATTATTCACCAGTAGAGAACAGCATAAATACCATGTTTGGTTCTCCTAATCCCCAAGTCCTATAGCAGCACCCTGGAGGAGCCCAGATATAGCCTGTGCATATAACTGATTTGTTTTCTAGGTTGAGAATTCTAAGTCTGGAGAATCCACCACTTTTATAACAAATGGGAAGCAAATTAGGTCATTTTTCCAGAGTAGGACCTAATATACCTCAAGGTTGATTGCTAAAAAAATAGCCTAGATAAAGAGCAGTCAGGGTTTTGCATTCTTGGTATGCCCAGCAAAAATGTGCTAGGATGCTTAAGCCTCATTGGTGATTGCTTTCCCCAATATTCCTACTAAGCCAAAATCAGTTTTCTGATAATTTCCACTAGTTCTAGTTATTTTTCTAACCCTTCAGCATTTTCTACTTCACATACGTACTGAGTGCTATCCTGTTGCCACTGAAACTTCTTTTCTCCAAGGTAATTGTCTCTAACCCCATTCCTCCATTGACCATATCTGATTCTGGCTTCCCTCACCATCAGAATAGCTTTCCTCTGAACTTATTTAAGAGTTCCTTCCCCAAATGGACTAGGATACTTCCAACAATGGTACAATAACTTCAGAGCAGACTGAATATAGATAGCACTTTACTTCTTTTAGAGATAAACCTGTTTAGCAAACTCAGCTTCCATGAGCTTTTTTGGCAGTTCTGTTAGTTCCCAATGCAAAATTCTGTTTTTGTTTTTGTTTTTACCACAAACTGCCACTAAGTCATATACTTCTCTATTCTTATGCCAGAGGATGGAAACTCCATATAGTTTTTCATTAAAGGAATTTTTATGCCAAAGAGATTCCATTTATCACAATAGAAAGTTTAAGAGTAAGTTCCTTCTGTAGTCATCATTTAGTATTTCTAGCAGGAAAGTATAACTACTATTGTCTTTACTTTGTGAATTATAAAACTCTCCTATATAAACTGTTTGTTCTTTGTGTTCATCTAAATGGCATATGACTCTTATACTCTTTGTTTAAATAGGCGTCCAACAGTCAGATTCTTTTGCCCTTGTCCACCATGCACATAGGAGAATATTGACAAGTTTCTTTAACTATTACTACTAGTACTATAAGTTTAATTTTAAAAATAAAATCACAACTACAAACACACAGAAAGTTGAGAAAATAGCACAATGGACCCCCAGATACCTATCTCTCAGATTCCCATAATTATCAAGATTTTGTCAGATTTGTATCAACTGTCCCTTTTTTCTTCCTTGTTATTATTATTTGCAGTTGGGGGTACTGGGGATTGAACTCAGGGACACTCAACCACTGAGTCACATCCCCAGTCCTATTTAGTATTTTTATTTAGAGACAGGGTCTCACTGAGTTGCTTAGTGTCTTGCCAAGTTGCTCAGCACCTCTCCATCTTTCTTGTTATTATTAATATTGAAGCATGTAGTAGCAACTCTTAGTTATAGCATTAGTTACCACAATGCAAACTAGATTCACTCATTGTATGTGATTGTCAGGCTTTATAAATCTTTTAATCTAACAGTCCCTCTGTCATTCATTTTTTAATTTCTTGCCTTTGACCATCTGCAAAAGGTTAACCCACACTCTAAATTTATGGTATCCTTTAACTTAATCCTTTCTCTCCCATATTTTTTTACAAACTGATAGTTACCTCTAAAGCATGATTAGATTCAGATTCAACATTTGTGGAATTATTTCAAGGTGTTTCTGTGTACTTCTTATTCCAGCAGATTGAGAAGTAGCAATGTCTGCTTGCCTCACATCTATGAAATCATGTTAAGGAGTTATTGATTGACTCATTTTGATTGAGCTAGCCTTCCTCCTTCCTTATCTGCCTCACTTTTTCCTTCCTTCTTTCCTCCCTCTCCCTTCCTCCTTCCCTTCCTTCCTTCCTTTTGTTAAGAATGTATGTTGAATTTTGTTAAGACTTTTAGAAACCTATGAAGACAGTCAGATGATTTTTCTTCTTATAACTATGGTATGGTGAATTGATGAATTACACTAATAGGTTTTCTAATATTGAATTCATGTGTCATTTCCATAATGAATGCCATGTGCTTATGATATATTCTTAATGTTTTGCATTCTATTTGACATTATATATTCTATTTAACATTATTTAAAAAAGATATTGCATTGATTCTCATAAATCAGACAGGCCTGTAATTTTTGAGTAATATTTATCAGGTCTTAGAATTGATACATGCTTTATAAAAAGAATTTGGAAGTTGTCTTTCTTTTCTATACTCTAGAACAATTTAAGTGTCATAGGGTTTTTCAGATCATCCAAAGTCTAATAGAATTTCTTGGTAAAGTCAATTAGGTCTAGAAAAATTATCCTTGGTTGAGGATGGCCAGTAGCAGACAACTTTTCAAGGTTTGCAAGTACTTTTGCATGGAATTATTCAAAGTAGACTTTCACTATTTTCTGTTTCAAACATTATTTTCCCTGTGTCACTTTGTATTTTGTGAATTTTTATTTTCACCAGTTAGGATGACTAACAGCCTTCTTCTCTTGATTCTTAATCAGCTTTTTAAAATGTTTTATTTTGCTTTCTAAATTGTCAATTTCTGCCATTTTTCTCGATTCCTTCTGCTTATTTTTAGTTTTCATTTCTGTATTTTTGTATTCTTTCAAGTTGAATATTTAATTCACTTATTTCCATCTGGTAGATAAAGAATTTTAATGCAATAAATGTTTCTTGGGGCTGGTTTGTGGCTCAGTGGTAGAGCACTTGCCTAGCACTGGTGAGGCACTGGGTTCAATCTTCAGTACCACATATAAATAAATAAAGGTATTGTGTCCATCTACAACAGAAAGAAAAAGAAAGAAAGAAAGAAAGAAAGAAAGAAAGAAAGAAAGAAAGAAAGAAAGAAAGAAAGAAAGAGGAAGG